>PVIC010010483.1:0-43350 GCA_004025085.1 Thryonomys swinderianus
TGTCACAGATACTTCGGACCTTGTACCAGTTACTCCATATTTTTGTCTTGCTGCCATTTAAGTGCAGAGCTGTATTTAATGTTCTTTAGGGCTGTAGATTTAAAAACTTTGAATTGAAAAATCAAAATAGATCAAAGGTCTAAACATTAAAACAGAAACACTTAATTTGCTGAAAGAGCAGATAGATGAAACTCTTAAAGATTATAGGTGCAGTCAAAGACTTTATGAACAAAATCCTGATTACACAAAACTATTTCAAAAAAATCAATAAATGGGATCACATCCAATTAAAAGGTTTTTCCACAGCAAAGAAACCACCAACAGAGTGAAGAGACAAGGTAGCTATTCCTCAGACAGAGGAGACATATCTAGACTACATAAAGAACTCAAAAGACCTAAACTCCCCAGATTTAAAGATCCAATGCAAAATTGAGCATCTGAAGGAAAAGATACTTATCAGAGAAATACAAACATCAAACAAATGCATGAAAAATGCTCAACATCACTGGTTATTCCATAAATGCAAGTTAAAATAATCCTGACATTCTGTCTCATTTCAGAAAGAATGGATATCATCAAGAAATCAACTAATAACAAATGAAGGAGAGGCTGTGAGGAGAAAAGGGACTCATCTCTATTGCTGATAGGAGTGTAAATTGATACAAGCTTTATGGAAATCAGTATGAAGATTCCTCAAAAAACTAAAACTAAAGGTCCCTTTTGGCCCAGCTAATCCTCTTTTATATATTTTTCTGAAATAGTTAAATTCCTCATAGCATAGTGACACATGAATATGAACATGCTATTTATAGCCACACAATTTATAATAGCTAACTCTTGGAAAGAACCCATATGTTTATCAACAGATAGATGGATAAAGAAAATGTGGTGTTTATATGCAACAAAGTATTATTCTCCCCTAAAGAAGAATAAATTTGAGACTCCTTTAGATAAGTAAATGTACTTTGAGACAGAGTCTTAAGTGAAATAAATTAGACACACTAATTTCAGATCACATTATTTCTGTTATATGAGAAACAAAAAAATAAGGAGTAAAACAGAGGGCAGATTTTGAGAGTCAGTAGAATTCATGCAAGTGAGAGAGGGAATAAGAGATTAGGGAAGAATGGAAAAGGAATTTCAAATCAAAAGAATTGAAGGGATAAAAGGAAACAGAGTTTATGTAAATTGGGAGAAGGATGAAGGAAAAGGAATCAAAAAAAGATCTATCATTATAATAAAAGATATATTTATGGAGGTACAAATCCCCAGTGATGAACTGATCATTATGTATGGCAAATAAATTTAATTATTAAAGTTAAAAATGATGCACTTAACCAATTAAAAATTATGAGTTGATCCTGGGTTCTCAAACTTCTCCACAAAGCATAGCACTTTATTGCTTGAGTTTGGAGCATAGATTCTGTCAGTGTGGTTCCTCTCTGAATACCATGACTTTTGGCTGGACCACTGCAATAAATTTCTGCAGATATTTCTCATTTAGTTACCTATATGTGGAATGCTCAGATTTATCACAGAGGCAGTCTTTGGACTCATGACCAGCCGCTTGGACTTATGATTGATCTTGGTTATGGTATAGTTCTATACAACGTGTTCACAGGTCTTCAGCATCTTTTTGTGCATGGTACCCATTGCTTATATGGTACTATACATTTCTTGATCATACTGTATGTAAAGCTCTGTATTTTATGTCCTGTTATACATTATAGTACTGAATGTAAGCATTATGCAAAAAAAAGCAAACTCATCAAGGTAGAATTTGTTTGTTCTGAATATTGTAATGTACATTCTATACACAATTCCTCATCTGGTGATCAATTTAAAGACCTAACAGCAGGACTCTAACTCAGTCAATACATGCAGAATGTCTATATTTCCTGTATCCACCTTTATAATACTATAATTAATTCCTCATTCAGATTCCAGCATGGTATCTATGATCACCAATTAGGTGACACAGCCTACATTTAGGGAAGCACTGTAATAATTTTTCATTGAATTTATGATAAAAAAATTCAAACATCTACCAAGCTGTTGTGTATGCTGCTGTGTTAGTCAACCATCTGTTTCTGTGACATAATTCTTAAGGAAAAGCAACTTAAAGAAGAAATATTTATTCTGGCTCATGAGGCATCATGAGGTATCAGTCCACGTTGAGGTGGTTCCATTCTTCAAACCTATTGGCAACTGGAGACGTCATGGCATAAGGACACGTCCAAAGAAAGCTACTTCCCTCATGGTTCTTCAGAGGGAAAAAAAGCAAGAATGTTTGCTGGTGGTCTTGCTCCTTTGTTTTTGTTTGTTGGTGGTGACAGTGTTTGTTTGTTTATTTGTTAATTCATCCAAGCTCACAGCCTACATTTAGGGAAGGATTTTGCCCTCTAGAATTTTCCATCCTACAAGACAATCATATCTGGAAACACACTCATAGATTTCCTAGGCATTTCTCAATCTAATCAGTCTGACAATCAAAATGCATCATCTCAATAACCAACTTCACTTCTCGCCACTCTCTCAGGCTGTTATGCAGTAAGGAAACATGAACTTCAGTCTCATAATGCCATGAAGCTGAAAGTTTTCTAGCAACCAACATAAGTGTTGAAGTGAATTCTTATTTCAAATACTCAGTATGAAACACAGCATTTATGACATCTAGATTTCAACAAAGAAAGACTTTGAGCAGAGACAATTGTACTTTTTGAATGAGTCTGGCAAGCCTACTGTTTGTTTACTCATGATCTACTAAAGTTTAAAATAGTACTTTTTTTTTTTTGAGACAGGGTCTCACTTTGTAGTTCAGACTGACTCTGAGCTCACTATGGAGCCCAGGCACGCCCGAACTCAGCAATCCTCCTGTCTCTGCCTCCCGAGTGCTGGGATTACAGGTGTGAGCCACCACGCCTGGCAAAATAGTACATTTTTAAAGTACAAATGGCTAATAATACTGTACATCAGCAACGGTAAACTAATCCAAGTGACACAGTTCATCTGAGAAGACTTCATGAAGAAAAAAGGTCTCCAATATCCTTCCATCTATTATAAATGCTTAACCTAAGAACTTTTCTTCTAAGTAAAACAAACCCTGATTTAATTAGTTTCAACTTGTAAATGAAATTTCAGTTTATATCAGTGACATCATTATACTTAAAACATGAACATCTGGGGGCAGGAGTCTGACTCCTCTGGGATTTTAGGGTGTTCACCATCCTGGGAGATAGGACAGAGGAGCCATGCCCAATATGGAAATGTAACTGGAAATTATGAAATAAAAGGAAGTAGGAGCCATTTTGGCTAGAGAGATAGTAGATATGTATCTGCATGACTCTCAGACAGGTGTGGAAACAGACTTTCTTTAGTACCACGGACAGAAATTAAACTGGTGGGTAACTATTTCATGTAACTTCATAAGGTTAGCTACTAATCCTTGATTGATATATTTTATAAACATATGTTTAAGATTAAACATAATTTTAGAATTTGTACACCCATATTCATAGCAGAATTTTTCATAGTAGCAAAAGCTGAGAACAATCCATGGGTGCAAGCACAGGTAATTAAATAACTACAGTGTGATGTGTACACTTTATAGAAAGTTATTGAGACTCAAGAAGGGAGGGATTTCTGACACATGTTGCAACATGGTTGGAATTTAAGGCCTTCATGCAAAGTGAATTAGACCATTCACAAGAAAAACCATTCACAAATACTGCATGATTCCACTTACATGAGGTACCCAGAGCAGCCAGACTCACAGAGACAAGAAGTACAGGGATAGTCGGCAAGAGCTAAGGGAAAGGGCAGAACATGTCAAAGAGATGCAGAGTTTCAGTTTCATGGGATGAAAAAGTTTTGAAGGCAAGTTGTGGTAATGATTATTCAATGATATATACTTAAAGGCACAGAACTGCATAACTGAAATTGTTAGAAGTGTAAATTTTAGGTTATTTATATTTTACTTCTCTAAATTCTAACGATGATATGTGTTATATAATGATTACATGTAATGTATACATTTCTTAGACAAGGGGTCAATTTCAAGTCTATTTCTGAGTCCTGGACTATTTCTCTGCTCTAACAGCATGTCCATGATTACGTGGCCACTGCCTTCATTCCTTCTTCCTCTAGATTCCTTTCCAGATGCATTGCACCCCTTAAATATACTGAATTCACCCTTTCTGGCCCATATGAAACAGAGACCACTAGTTCCAGTGCTCATCAAACTCAAAAAGACAGGGAACTCATGAGCTCATTAAACATATCTCACATCTTTATTTGCACCCAGGGACAAATCTCCCAACTCTTTCTTGTCTGTTTAGTCTAGAGACCCATCTAACAACATGGTGACTACAGTTAATATATTATATTCTACCTCTCTTGCAGAGTATGGTCACATTAACAGGGCATTGGGTAAAGACACAATCTTCCTGATGTCCCTCTGTCTTTTGATTCTCCCTGCTGGTTGGCATGTGACCAGGAGCCCAGATGTTTTCAAGGACAGAGAGAGGGAAGTCATGTGAACCGAGCTGTCCCGGAGGCCTGAGTTGACCACTATCTGTCAGAATCCAGAGAGAAGGCTTGCATGGAATATAGCTCAGGAGCCTGATGATTGCTGAGATGACACCAAAGATAAACCACATGAAAATGGAAGGTTCTGTCAGAAATAACCCTGATGAAGCACTAGAAAAAGATGCAGCATTCCACATCCAACAGAAAGAGTTCTAAGTTAGAGTCCAAAAGGCTTGCTCCACCCATCTGGGACACTCTCAGAGCCACAGATGCATAATCATCAAGTTGATAAAATATCAAGTTATTATTTGCTATATGTACTACAGATGCTAATTCTTCTTCTGTCTTGACATCAAGAAAAATTCTATAACAATATACTAGTCTTTCCTCAACATGTGTCTGTGTATCTCTTCTGCAAAAGATGCCACCACCCAATTTTATCAGAGTGTGTCACCAGTTCTTACACATCTACTATGTGCTAAAATTCATGTAGTTATATATTTTAGATCTCACTCTAACATTTGCTTCTAAAGCTTAAGTTGCTTTTGGGACTTTCCTGTGACTTACTCTTTCAGATCTGTCATTTCTTTCAGGTTGAATCCTCACCTGGGGCCAAGATTGTTGTCAGAGCCTAGACCAGGGCCCAGTGACACTGAGTAATGTTTTTAGTTCTCCCAGAGCTTATTTCCACACTCATAGCTGAATGTATTGTGTTTGAACTTTACTCTTCATGCTCCCCATTACTTTTAACTATCTGAGCAGTGGACACATGAAATAGGAATTTAGTGAGGGTCTTTCCAGCCAGACAAAATAATAATTTCATTTCTTCATATGATTCTAACTCCACCTTGAAGAATTTGTAAAGCAGTAACTGCACAGAATTATTTTCTAGATGGACTTTTTTTTTTTTTTGAGACAGGGTCTCGCTTTGTAGTTCAGGCTGGCCCTGAGCTCACTCTGAGCCCAGGCAAGCCTAGACTCAGCAATCCTCCTGTCTCTGCCTCCCAAGTGCTGGGATTACAGGCATGACCCACCACACCTGGCACTGTGGTATGTGGTATTGATTGCTGGTGGGCATGAGTCCCCACGCCCAGCATTGTATGTGGTTAGTGGGGATCGAACTCAGGACCTTGTGCTTGCGAGGCAGGCCCTGGAACCACTGAGCTAAATCTCCGGCCTGTAATGTACATTTTAAAAGTGCATATTCTATTGGGAGAAAAACCAGTAAGCAACATTAGCTTCTTATTACATCACATACCCAGGCATTTGCCTCCAAGGATTCAAAATATGAAGAGAATATTTGAGATCACTTGGTCCAGAGGTAGTGAACTTGCCTATCCACCAAGTCTAAAATAGAAAGTTGAGTAAAGAATGCCACTCATGAGAGACCTGGAAAGAGTATGCTAAAGGCAGAGCTCCTTCCAGAGTCTCAAGATCAGCCAAGTCCTTCCTGATTGTAGGGATACTCTGTGGCCAAAACTTTCTCCAGGTGCTTTCATTTCTCCTCCCCTCCCCTCCCCTCCTCTCTCTCTCTCTCTCGCCACCCCCGGGGATGAATAGATGCACTGTCCCTTTAAGAAAGCACTGCAATGCTAGACACAGGTGACGCAGACCAATCATACATTGCTAAATGTTTCTTCTGCCCTTGTGCCTAATCACACTCTGCCGTGAGCACTGCTCCCTCCCTCTTATCCAATCGCATCCCAAGCTGCCCTATATAAATGCCTATAACTTCCATTATGAACGGGGAGAAGCTTCTCAACCGGCACTAGCCTGGGAGTTGTGATTCTGCGTCCCGCTCACCCTCCCGAAGTTGGCGGATGATGGAGGCGGCGTGGTAACCGGCCCAGGCTGGATGACAGTACTCTACCACATCCTGATTTTTATGTGTTGGTAATTCATTTTTAAATACATCTATGTTGTCACTAATGCATTTTTAAATGCATCTATAGTGTCACTAATGCACGTTTTAAAGATGTTAAGCCTAACATAACATTTCAGCACAGCCAATAGGTACAACTTAGTGATTTCGATTTTCCCTATCCCTCCTTTTACAAGGTCCATGAAAAAGAAGTACTCTGCTGAAAGTCAAATCAAGCAGTACTGGTAGAACTGGAATGAGAATTCAAAAGCTGAGGATGATCCAGAATCTTCGTGCTCTGTGTCCAGCTGCCTTCACTCCATTTGGAGAGAAGATAAAGAGGTTAGAATGCACTAAGGGTTACAGAGCAAATGAAAGCAGAGCCATATGATAGGAAGTGTAGTGTGTTTCTCAAAATCTCAGCTACAAGGAAAGTTCGTGTTGAACAATTATCATCTGCTAAAGCTGGGGGATTCATGAGTAGCAGAGCAGAGAAAGTCTTTGTCCTGATGACATCAGAAGGGAAGAAAGATCAGTGCTCGGTGGGTATGCAACCATGTGACAAGAGCTGGGACTAGAAGCCAAAAGGATTTGTGAAAACACTGAAGTGGAAATCCAACCTGTTGGGCACAAGGAATAATTCCAAACCCAAGGAAGACAGTTTTAAAGAAGAGTGACAGACATGTGAATGATGAAGAACTCTGTACTCCCTGGAGCTGCATCTTCAACCGCATGGTCCCACTGGAAAGGGACCGTTGTTAAAGAAGAGTGACAGACATGTGAATGATGAAGAACTCTGTACTCCCTGGAGCTGCATCTTCAACCGCATGGTCCCACTGGAAAGGGACCGTTGCCCTCCAGCCATCTCAATGGCTGCAATTTAATCAAGACACGTTGATTTGAGTTTATACTTGAGCTCTTGTAGCTTTGAAACAATCAACACCTAATACTGTAGAAGACAAAAAACTACAACAAGCTTGACTTTCTTATTTCAAAGATGAGTAACTGGAGATGACAGTGAATACCAGATGGATCTTTTTGCCGGGACCAGTTCTGGAACCTGAGTCTGTTGATTCAGTCACATGTGAGCAGCTGATCCCAGCTTTGTGTCATGGCGAAAAGCTCTCGCCTTCCGTTCAGTTCTAGTCTTCCCATAGTCAAACAGATTGAAAAAAAAAATGGAAAATCCATTCGCGGGGAACAGTTTGAAGGAACTCAGTCTCCAAATGACACTCAGAACATCGTCGTGGTTCACATTAACTCTGGAGCCAAGTACCCAGTGTGTAATTCCTGGATCGATTACTTAGTTACTCTACATTTTTGAGGAAGCTATTCATCTTCTCTGGGTTTCACTTTCCTCCCTGTAAAATTAGAATCCTGATAAAACTTCATTATTGAATTATCATGAAGATTAAACTGTGACAAATTACCTGGAACCGAGCTGGAGACCTCAGATTTAGTACTTCCTGTTACAATGACTAGGGAAATTGGATGCGCTGACCCTTAAGATCGCCTCCAACGCTGAGATTATGAAGTTCCACAGGGAGATCATTAAATCAGGAGGTCTTACTGCACAAGGGCTTACATCAAATATGTAAGTAGTTGGGGAGCTGAAACTAAAAGTAAAAGCAAACCCAGAAAGTGGGTTCCCTCAGTAGATATGTCAGAAGTAGAAGATCCTACTGTTTCTATGCCCACAGAGTTTCCAGTCCTTTTGAGAGGTTTAAAATTGTCCATATGAACAGAGAAAAGACATACAAAGAGAAAACATATCATTTGAATATTCAAGAACTCTTTCATGTGCTTCTCCTTGGTAGCTAGGGTTGTTCTAAATGATGAATTTGAATCCTAAATGATGAGGGATTAAGATGCAGTGAGAATGGCAGTAACAAAATCAGAAGGAACAGGATGGCTCAGAGAAGAGTCAGGAGTCAGTGAAGTTCACTTTGGAGGTGGTCCAGGCTCTGTTGTGTTTCCTTGGCAACAGCCTCTTCACTGATCCCCTGCCTCTCACCTTACCCCTCCCAGCCCATTCTCCTCATTGCCCCACAGTAGCTGTACTCAGCGTGACTTTGACATTACTTCAGTGCTTGTTCACTATTTGCATGACCACGCATCTTTCAACATCTAGCCTCAGTGTACTCCTGACTCATTTCTGCCTGCTCCTCCCACATCAGCAAACTCTCTACCATTTCTTGGATATCGCATTTTCTCACCTCCAGACTTTCCCAATACTCTCCCTTGGTGGAAGTAGGCCTCTCCTGACATATGCTGGAGGAACACTACTCATTCTTCCAGCCTCTGCTTCTATCTCATACTTTCCGGGAAGAATACTATCTGTTCTCTAACCCCCTCCCCCAACACACACGGATAGGGGAAAGTGGGGAGGGACAGAAAGGGAGGGTGGGGGAGGGGAGCAGAGCGATCTGGATGAAATAACCTGTCACTGATATCCCGCAGTGCCTTGTACTTCCTTATTGGAATATTTATCCTTAGGCATTTTAGTGTCCTTGGTTTCCACTAAATTCTGAGCTACCCAAGGAGACATGTTTTAACTGGCTCTTCGCCACTTACTCCTAGGGTGCCACAAGCTGTAGTGCAGAGTTGGTACTCAATAAATGTATGATGCAGTATCCTTTGTTCCAGGAATGGCACCCCAAAACTAGAACACCAAGGTCCTTACTGATCCTGGGTCTCCGGAGAGCTTCCCGGTTCCCCTCCACTAGAGCCCATCCTTCCTCTGAAATCTTCCTCCCCCTGTCCCATTCCTCCTTCTTTCCCTGCATTTTAGTTCTGGAATTAGTCTTGCTTTGTTAGGCTCTAATTCACTTTGAAGCCATAGCTACCCGTGGCCACACAGACCTGGCATCTCAGCTTCCAATCACCAAACTCCTTGGTGACCTTACAACAAAACATCTGGTAAACTGACTCATCTTGGTTTTCTTTTCATCTCCATGACTTGGCACAGTTTAGGGACTGCCAGAAGGTCGGGCACGGAGGCCCCAGTGCCGTGACAATTTTCCTCTGGTCTCTTGAAATCATCAAGGGCTTGTATACATGGGGAAGACTTTTTTAATCAGAGAACAGCTGGTTGTGGTAAGGGATCTATTTGTTGCACCCACTATTAATTAGTAACATTTTAGAAAGCAGAACAAGAAGAGGAAAGTTTACAACTGGGAGGGAGGATTGGAAGCCATATGTAAAAGCTGTGGGTGATGAATGTTGAATTAATATGCCACGATTAAAGGTTTCTTCCTCATGACTTTGGAAGATAAAGCCAACACTGAAAGATGCAGGGAAGATTATTTCAGACTCTGTCCTTCAAAAGAGAAAGACCAAATCAAAAGATACGTTTTCTTACTGTTTTTCAACAGTATGAACGTAATCTGTGCCACTGCACGAACAAAGTCTAGGATGGACAGTCATGAGACAGAGTTCTTGCCCACTGGGCGATTATGGTCTAAAGGGGACATCAGCACATAACCAGGGTCATGTGATCTTGGGATGACTGAGAGTGCTCACAAACGTCCACACGCACCGTGGAAACAAGGGCACAAGTTTCACGTCTGGTGCTGATACCTGCCTGGAAAGCGATGTGGAGCAAATCTCTTAGTTTACCTAACAGATTGGAGGTAAACTTAAAGGCATTTAATGGGAGTGACCACGTTTAGCACCGATCTCCCCAGCCCCTAGTAAATTTTCCCAAGTTCACACAGTATTATGTATCTTGTAACTTAAAGAGTTTGTGGTTTGTGGAAAATTGGGGGTATTTGAAAGGAAAGTCTTACACTGGAGAGAAGTTTATAAATACTGAGAATATCTTTCTCAACTACCTTGTTTTTGTTGTTTTCTGCCTTTAGTATTTATTAGGTATGTAGGGCAGTGGTTTGTTTTGACATACTGGTGCATGTATGTTACATACTTCTATCATTTTCACACTGCATCCCCCTTCCCCTTGCCTCCCACCTCCCTTGTCTCCTTCTTTTCTAATAGACCCCTTCTACATTCATGCCAACTCTTCCTTTGTTTTGAGATGTCTTCAGGCTCCATGTATAAAATAAAACATACAGTATTTGGCTTCCTGAGTTGAGACTAGTGAATTTGATTCTTGCTCTAGGATGGAGAGTCAGTTAGGACGCTAACAGCCATCTGGCATGGAAGAATAACTCAGTCCTACTGATGGGATTGAGGTGGCTCCCCATTGCTCGGGTGATGGTTTCCTGATGAAACATATTTCAATTTGAAACCTGAGGAAACAGGAGAGGCCACCCTGCTTTTTATTGGCCAGTTCCAGAATTTCTTAATTTCCAACACTTTGCTACTCTTCCATCTCATCCTTCTGCCATCATTGAGTGACACTGATTCTACGTTGAGACATTTTTATGCATCTGAAAGCATTTTCTTTGAGGAAACCTGACCATCTCATATGTGGTCTCTCTTCCAGTATGTTTACCTTCAGTGTTCAGTATCCTCTTCTTCAAACGATAACCAGAGAAGCTCTCTAAAAATGAATCTTTTACCATATCAGTCTCTTATATAAATAAATGTATTACCTCCCTTGGGTTCAAGGTTAGGTCCGAACTTTTTGATCAACAGGTACAGTATGGTCTGACTAGACAGCTACACTTCTCACACTGTCTCTCTGACTTCTTCCTCAGAGCCTTTGTACGTACTATTCTCTCTGGCTAAAGTACCACGGCTCCTTCTGTTCAACTACAACTCCCGCTTTTCTTTCTCTTTGAAGCCCTATATAAGCTCTGCCCTCTTCCTATCCTCCCTACATTAACCATCCACCCTTGGAGATGCAACAGGTCCTCGTATATACGCACCTCCATCACTACATATTTCATGCTTTACTGCACATATAGGTCTGTGAGATTTTCTTTCCCACTTGATCATGGTGTTTGAAAGTGAGGGCACAACCCAGTTGTCTGACATACAGTATTTCTTACAATACTGAAATTGTCCAAGGGCCTGGTGTCAGACGCAAATCAGCAAACACTTACATCCATCTTTTCCAAAAGTCCCAAGCACTGAGCATGGAACCAATGATAAAATTTAAGCAAATTCCACTATTTATTCTCTTTCTTCAGATGGCTCACAATCTCTGGACCCAGCAGCCTGCTAATTAGTCTGTGTTATTAGTGTCATGATAGAGACCTAAAGAACAATCAAATGAGGTGAGTTGTTTCATTTTCCTCTGCCATCTGGGGACATGGAAAGCACAGCTATCAGACACTGCATCATGAACAAAATATGTATCCAAGCAAGAGGCAGTCCTGTTCATGTTTCTGTGGGTCCAGGCAAATTAAGAGTAGCTGATACTCAACACACTCTCACCTTTCTCCACTGGGGTTCAGCTGTGGTCCTGGGGCAGGAGCCAGCACTTCCACACTCCTCTGTAGAAGCTGGCAGCCAGAAGTGACCTGGCCCACCAGGGACCTCATCTCCACGAAAGTGAGGTTTCAAGGAACACGCTCAGCCTTTGACAGGATACCATCTGGAGCATTTCTTTCCCTAGTCAATAAAGGTATTGTTTGGGTTTTGTTAATCTGGAAAACAATGCAAAAGTATAGAATTACCTCAAGAACTTACCTGTGTCATATAGGAGTGTAGTGTACATACAAGATTTTCTGGAGAACGTGACAACTCACTGGGAAAACATGAAGGATGTGGGCTCACTCCTCAAAGACAAAGAATGCCAATGATGACGAAGACTTTTATGAAGACCTTTTAGTCTTTTCAGCCATCTTTCCTTGGTGTTAAGGAGAAGGGCAAATCCTTGGATTAGGCCCACCCAGAAAAAGGGAACAACATTTTCAGGTGCTATGACATCATTCTCCTGATTATGTCACTGCTGGTATTTCCAGATAATTGGGCCCATTTCACATTTTAATGACATTTGTAGACCTTAAAATTTTTATTACCATGCCCTACGAAAGAGATTTAGCTTAACTAGTGCTACTCACAGGAACTGTGGTACAGTACACTGGGCATGTGTATAGGACAGTTTAGATCTGAGACCTTGTCTTGCAAAGAAAGGCCTGCAGTTAGTTGTTATTTCCCTCTCTTCTTCTGTGTTCTCATCTTTTAAAATGCAGGTAGCATCTATTAGGTAATCTTCTTTCTATTATTGTCCTTCTTGGTGCATACATGTCCATAGGTTGTATTGGCTCAGCAGCACATTTCCAAGCAATGATACTGTGATGGTAGAGTGTTTGGAAATAATCAGATATTCCATCTGAATATCCAGATCTCCGCAGTGGCTGGCCTTAAGGATACGCTGCCTTGCGTGGGTGGGCCTTACAAGAAGTCCTTGTAATCAAACTTAGTGAGGTCTGACGTTCACCACAGTGTTGATATTTCTGCTGAAAAATACTGCCACCCATGTCCAAGTAATCATTGTACAGCTTTTCAGACTACGAAGCATAAAGTCAGTCCACATATTGTCCCGAAGTGCAAAAACTGCCTTTGTGCCTGGAGCGATGTTCAAATTGTTCATATTCACAGTCGGCATAATAATTCTTCTTATTATCCCTCACTTTACATTATGTGCGAGCAATATTTAAACCAATACACCTTCCCCCACCATGAGGGAAGAAGAGCCTGCTCAGCTGTGGATGCTCATCCGACAGAAACCAGTTGCTGAAACAAACAGCAACTGTCAGGCTCTCAGCACGCAGGGCTGTCACTTGCAAGACACGGGCTGGGGACAGGCAGGCGTCGATAGACTTAGACCTGATTCCCAAGAGGCCCATTTTGCCAGGTCTGTGTTGAGAAGATGATTTGTGTCTGTATTAGTATGTTATAAAGAATGAAGGGGGAAGAGGAAGAGGAAAGGGGAATGAGAGGGAGAATCTCTTACCCAGCGGCTCACCCGTGGCTGATCGCGCGCTCTAAGGTTCCTTTCTTCAGAATGGATTGTCACCACCTATTGCAAAGGTGCTAGTGCTGCCCTCACCCTATTCCGCCGGGGGGGGGGGGAAGGGCCAAACTTGTACTGATAGGAGAATAGGAAGCCAGTCCCCATGTTACTGCCTAGACACATCAGCGTACAGATCAGAGCCCTTTTCTAAGCAGATATTGCGGTCTCGCCGCTGCTTGCCTGGCATGACAGGCGAACGTGACATGGGGCAGAGTGAAGGACACTTAGAAATTTTTTTTTTTTAAAAGGACACAATTGGGCTGGGGATTTAGCTCAAGTGGTACCATACCTACCTTGGAAGCACAAGGGCATGAGTTCAATCCCCAGTACCACCAAAAAAAAAAAAAATTATTATTCACTTGTTGCTCTTCTTAGACTATGTTTCTTAGTTCCTAGAGTGTCTAAAATTTAAAATTAAAAATGAAGGAAGGAGAGGAAGGTGGAGGGGAGAAAGAAGGGGAAGGGATGAGAGGGAAAGAAAAGAAAGAGAAGGGAGGGGAGGGAAAGAAAAAAGGGGAAGAGAGAAAAAAGGAGGAGAGGAGAGGAAAGGAAGGAAAGGAAAAGAAGGAAAGAAAGGTAAAACGAAAGATAGGAAAGGAAGAAAAGAAAGGGAAGGAAACAAAAGGAAGGGAAGGGATGAAGGGAAGGGAAGGAACAGGGACCCAGTGAAAAGAGAGAACATCCTTTGTCTTTCTCCTCTGAGGTACGGGCTGAGCATGACTGAGCCCCCCGTGCGCTGCCGTGGAGAACCCGGAACAAGCCTCTGTGGTTGAAACGGCTCCTCTGCGGCGTGGGACGCTCTGCCTCCCGCTCAGGGGTCTGGCGCCGGCCGTGGCCGGGTGCGGTACGAGACGGTAACACAGAGAGCTGCGTCTCCAGCGCGGCCTCCGGGCCGGGCGCAGCGCCAGGGGCTTCACCATCTCCTTCATACTTCACACCAGCACTGCAAAGTAGGTCATTTTGAGCCTATTTACAGCTGAGAAAATGGAGACCAAAAGGTCATTTGCCTAGGGGTGTGTATCTTGTAAGTGACACAGCCAAGATTTAAACCCACACTTGTTGTGCTCCCCAACCTGTGTCGAAGCCAAAAACAACTCCCTCTTGAGTCGTCGTATCCTAACGGCCCAGAGAGGACATGGGCATAAGACCGCAAACGGAGAGGACCATTTCGGTAGTCCTTTTCCCTCTGTGCTGGCACTTTGACTAGGTGGGACCATACTGTTTTTATAACCACTCTGTGAAGGGAAAGAGACATGGTTGTTTCCGTTTTGTAGAGGGTGAAAGAAGATCGGTAGTAGCGTCAGCCTACGTGACAGTGCTTGCTGAACAGACTGGGCATGAGATGTGCCAGGGTCTCAGAGGAGGTGTGATTCTTTCCTCTTGGTAAAGGGCACGAGAGAGGGTTCTGGAAAGAGTCAACTAGGTTGGAAGGATCTGAAGAACTCAACCTAAAGAGATCCAGGAGGACAGCATGCTTCTGCAAACGCACAGCCAGTGCTTATAAAAATCCCATGGTGGACATCAAATGTCCACAGAGGATAATTCCCCGGGGAATGGCAAAAGCCACAGGACTCCAGTCTGACTGGCAAATAGCACAAAGTCTGGCACAGAAAGGAAGACAGATACATAAATGCAGCTGAAAAGAAGAGTAAGACAGCTACACAGTCTCTAGAAATGGTACATTTTAATGGTTAAACAAGACAACATTGTGCAGCCAATGACATTTACACTGGATTGAGCAGAAGCTCCTAAGGAGAGTCTCATCTTTTACATGTGTCATGTACACATACATAATATACAAGGTGATGTGGGCCAAACTGAGCCTCCCTTTTAAACCTGAGTTTCCTCATCTTCTCCAACAAGCAAAACAAACCCAGCTTCACTGAGTTGTAAGAATGTGGCTTTGGTTCATTTGTGGCACACAGAAAGTGCCGACAATGTGCTTGCTTGGTATCGACTGAATTCATCAGAAAGCAGTGCTGGGTCCTCGTCATCAACTACAGCATATGTGTTACACTAACACAGTTAAACTACGAGTGAGGAGCAAGCGAGGAGGTCAGTGTTCACCCAACACTTATTGACATGTACTTGTCAAGGGCGACACGATGTCAGTCAACTGACTGCCCAGATAACACTGTGAAATCTGTAAAACTGAAAAATGAGATTCAAAGGGTTAAGTGATTTATTCCCAGCTACCAGAGCAAGTAGATTGCTAGGTCTAAAATGACTGAGTTCTCTGATGTTTATTTAATCTCCTTGATTCAGTTTCTCTCCTATAAAATGGGAAGATCATTAGACCTCCCCCTGTGGCCCCAATATAAGGATTAGATGACACTGTGGCAAGAAAAAGCATTTGCACATTGTTCTGAACTTAGTATGTATATGATAAATGTAGAAGGTTATTAGGATTATTATGTACCCAACATAGCATTTAAACCAAATTTATTCTACTCTAAATTGCACGTTTTGAGAAATCAGTGAACTTTGCTATGTCTCCCTCGAGGTGCCCATGGATGCATTATCTGGGATAGCTGAGACAGAAAATAAAAAGTTGCATTAAGTATTTTTAAGAGCCTAATAGTTGATAGTACTATGGTTTGCAATATCTGTATATTTCAACTCAACGGTGGTACAGTCAGCTCTGTACAAAGTTTTGGTCTCAGCATTGGGGGAAAAACAATTCTAATTGCAACGAAGCCTCTGTTTTAAATGGAAAATGGATCGAGGAAGATACATAGTTATGATCATTAGCCCCAGAAACAGTGCTGATGGAAAGTCAGAGGAAGTTCTTTCAGAGCCCAGATGGGGGAGCCCTTCAGGCCACTGGGGAACTTTGCCCTGAGTATAAGGTTCCCCAAGCAGGTGAATGAGCAAGCCCTTGTAAAACTTCGCCCATGAAATGTTCTAAATTGGGAAAAAAGACACAACCGGGACCCTAAAAACAACACAAGTTCCAGTCGCATGTAGTCCCAGCTTCTGCAAAACAGGTAATGCTTGTCGTAGGGGTTCTGGCTTGAGAATAGCCCGCCTGGTTTGGACTAAGAAGTAGACAGGGCTCTCGCTCTAGAGGAAAGACGACAAAAAAGTCACCAGGCCACAAAATGTAGATCAATGGAAAGGAAGGCGGGGCATATTTATTGACCACCTACTATGTCACGCAGTATGCTAATTCAATCCTTATGACTTCTCCACACTAAGGTCACTGAGACTCAGAAAAAAATTAAGCAACTTGCTGAAGGTCACAGGAACCTGGGTCACGGTGACTTGGCACATGTACTTCGCACCATCTCTGCCCATTCCAGTCATTCTCAATTTTCAGGGCTCTGCTTGGCTGTGACTCTCCTAATGTCCCACAGAAAGTTACACTCCTCCTGGTTTTATTTTTGCCAAATAAAATGTACATAGAAGAAGCATATCCCAACAGTAAAGAAACAGTGAAAGAGGTCTCAGATTAGAAAAAAAAAATCCCTGGAGCTTAAAGGAGTCTGTGAGAAGAGAGACCAAATATGGGGTGGCTGGATGGGGATTGCTTCTATATTCTAATTACGGGGGCTTCATTATACTTCAGAATTATGTGGTCTTGAGAATCTTTAGAGCCTGTTCTTTTATTTTGCATAAAAGTGAGATTCAAAGGGCCGGAGATTTAGCTCAGTGGTTCCAGCGCCTGCCTCGCAAGCGCAAGGTCCTGAGTTCGATCCCGGTAACCACATACAATGCTGGGCATGGTGACTCACGCCCACCAACAATCAACCAGCACCACATACCACAGTGCTGGGCATGGTGGCTCGCGTCTGTCATCCCAGCACTCGGGAGGCAGAGGCAGGAGGATTGCTGAGTTCGAGGCTTGCCTGGGCTACATAGTGAGCTCAGGGCCAGCCTCAACTACAAAGCGAGACCCTGTCTCAAAAAAAAAAAAAGTTAAAAGTGAGATTCAAAGATCTCACACAGGTAAGAATGAAACCCCAGTCATCTGCATCCCAGATGAAGAGAGGGTAAGAGATGGATGCCATGGAAAATGGACAGCAACGCACACAGTATCTTTTTTTCAACATCACTAAAAACTGAATGCAGGGCTTTTGCACTGAGACGTCTTTCCAGCCTCTCTTTTTTCTATTTTTTTTGTTTTAAATTTGAGACAGGGTCTCACTAAATGCCTAAATGGTCTAAGCTGGCCTCAGATTTGCAATCCTTCTGCCTCTGCCACTCAGAGTGCTGGGAGATAAATTATTCCTTATACACAAATGAGGTCACATGTAGCCCACTGATTAAAGTGGTTTAAGAGGCAAAGGTTGTGATTCATCTCATTTTGGGCACTCCATTAAGAAAAAGCAAATACCCAGGTACATGCGTAATGTATGCACAAAGTGGGAGCGGCTTACAGGACACTTGTAGCTTCAACCAACTGACACTTTCCAGGCTTTGGCAAAGGCTGCCAAAGCATCTGGAAACTGAGGTCAGGACTCAGAGGATCTGTAAGTGGTCACTTCTTGGTCCCTTCCTTTTCCTGACTTCCATAGCGAGAAGAAACTCGGTCTCCTGAATTTGTTTCTATCCCTGACCTCAACTAGAGAACAAATACTATTTGCAACCCGACCGTTTAGTTTACAAGAAGTATCGTGTCCCTGAACACCTTCAGAAAAATAAACCCATGAAGTAGGTATCCCCCATTTTACAGGGAGGAAGGAAAAGGGAAGAGAAGCGAAGGGTAGGGTGCCGGCCGGAGGCGGCGTGCACAAGGACTGAAAGCTGCACATCCTCCCTCCTAGCTGGGGAGCCGGTGGACCCCCAGATGGCCAGATGTGTCCAAAGCCCCCGCACACGATGACTTCAGCATCCCGGGGATAAAACACGGCTTCCGAATGCCTCATTGGCACAAACGAAGTGAGTCACTGCCGAGGCTCCACCTTCGGTCTGAGAGGAAGGGGGACGAACCACCTCGCTGCTGTCACTCCACAGAGCTTTCTGTGTACTGAAAGCCAACTGTAGGGCTTCGATAGGGAACTGAGCGCTTTGGAAAGCAAGCGCTTCTGTGCTTAGGAAAAATCCCTGGCCCGTGGGACTGCGCACACATTTTTCTGCCAGCCACTCTCTGAAAACACGTTTAGGGTCGGATGGGATTCTTTCTCATGTAGAACCGGAGAAACTGAGTTCAGACATTGTTGGCCTAAGACGCTCTGGCAACTTCTTCCCATAGGAGAAAGATCCGAGTCCCGGCATCTCTGGTTTTCAGAATGGTGTCATAATCCCCACACACCGCGCTCCAGCTCTTATGGAGGGGATGCCTGAGTCACTCGCTCGTCTTACACATCTCTATGTTTTTACCAGCACGCGCTCTGCCCTGGTTTTCCCTCTTCCTGAAGCACGGAACCAGCTACGAACACAGCAGGCAGCAGCCCCATGGACGGCCTGGACCTGCGGGAGGAAACTCACAAGGTGGCGGCGTTAGCCTCACCTCGGGTTTCCAGGACTCTGTCCACGCTGCAAACCTCACACGACGCAGTTTTATCACTACATTCTTTTTTTTTTTTTTTTTTTTTTGCACAGACTGGTAACTAATAATTTGTAAACCACCCTGGCTAGCTCATTTTGACTTATTAAACACTTGGAGGGGGAAAAAAAAAGAACTGTTTTGCCATAAGGGGGAGCTTTTGAGTTCCATAAAGAGGGGGGAAAAGCCAAAAAAAAAAAAAAATCATTTGTGCCCTACTTCACAAACAGCTCCTCACAGCACCACATGGTCAGACCATTACCTGTGCCTTGGACGGTATCAGAGGACCTGAATTGCTCAGGTTGAACTTAAGGAAATCAGTATTTTTCCGCTTATATACCATACAAATAATTTCCACAATCAATAGAATATGTGTAAAACTACAGGGGAACTGAGAAGAGCCTGTTTGGCTGGGTCTACGGCTCCTCCAAGACAGATGTCCTGGGAGACGGGTCTCCGGCCTCCGCTGTCCGCTGCTGGTTCCCGAGCACTCGGGACAGCACGTTCAGGTCAGCTGCAGCCGGACGCTGGCGGCTCGCAGCGGGCTCGGGGACCAGGGGCACGGGACGGGGATCCCCGCCTAACTTTAAGGAAATTCTAGGAGAGAAGGAGAAAGGCCAGGGAGAGACAGAGAAGGGAAAAGAGAAAGAGGGAGAGGAGTGGAGTGAAAGGGGGGCTGAGAGGAAGACGGGAACCGAAAAGAAAAAGAGAAAGGAGAGGGAGGAGAGGAGACAGAGACAGAGAGACAGAGGGAGAGACAGAGACAGAGAAAAAGGAGAATATTTTCTAAAAATCTGAGAGTCAAGTTTCAAGACTCTCCCTGTGCTATGGAAAGGGAAGAGGTTTACCAGCAAAGTGCAAGGGGAGCCCGAGAGAGAGAGAGAGATTCCCCCCCCGGAGGGGGGGATGAGAAAGGAGTGAAGAAAAGAAAAAAAGCAAGGAAAACAAAACAAAAACAGGAATGCGTGTTTGGAGCAGCAATGAGGAGGACTGGCAGGACCGTCCGGGGGTGTGTACAGAATTTCATTAAATTGTTACTTTAACATTGTCTTCTTAAAGGGGGGGCGGGTGGAGAAGCGGGAGCGCGGCCGGCGGAGTGGAGGCAGGCTGGGTAACCGGCCTCTCCGAAGTGATTGATTAGTCATGATCCCCGCAGTTTGAACAGGGACTCATTCAATCGGGAAGGTGGAGCGCTCGGGAGCAGATTAGCATACGCTTGTTTACTCATCTTCTGAGGGATTTTTCCCCCCTCTTTCCTTTCATTTTGTGAAGAAGGAGGGAGGGGAGGGAGGCGGGTGGGGAGAGGGGGCTGTGGCTTGTGTTATAAAGGACGCAAAAAATAAATAAATTAGAGCATCTTTTGGGGGGAGGGAATTGAGCGGATCAGTGTCTTAGAGCAGCTTTTTTTTAAGAGCGAGAAATCATATAAAATAAAATGAAATAAAACAAGGAGGAAGGCCACCAGCTGTCGGAGGGGGGAATAAGGCAGATAAAGGAGCGGGGAGAGAAATTAATTGCCAACCAGGAGGAGTTGGACTGTATTTTTCAGAGGCGGGGGGAGTGGAGCACACCTTGAGGAGGAAAGCGAGAAAGAAAAGAAAAAAGCAAGTGGAGGGGGGGCGCGCCCAAGGTGAAGGAGCGGAGAAACTCGCTCGCGCGGAGGCTCCCAAAGCTGGCAGCTCCGGGCGGCGGTGCAGGGGCGAAGGGGGGGCGGGGGGGACCGTCGGACATGCGGCTCTGGAGTTGGGTGCTGCGCCTGGGGCTGCTGAGCGCCGCGCTGGGCTGCGGGCTGGCCGAGCGCCCCCGCAGGGCCCGGAGAGACCCGCGGGCCGGCCGCCCCCCGCGCCCCGCCGCCGGCCCGGCCACCTGCGCCACCCGGGCGGCCCGCGGCCGCCGCGCCTCGCCGCCGCCGCCGCCGCCGCCGGGCGGTGCCTGGGAAGCCGTGCGCGTCCCCCGGCGGCGGCAGCAGCGGGAGGCGAGGGGCGCCGCGGAGGAGCCGAGCCCGCCGAGCCGGGCGCTCTATTTCAGCGGGCGCGGAGAGCAGCTGCGCCTCCGGGCCGACCTCGAGCTGCCCCGGGACGCGTTCACGCTGCAAGTGTGGCTGCGAGCCGAAGGGGGCCAGAAGTCTCCGGCCGTGATCACAGGTAGGCGAGGCGCCCGGGCGGGCGCTGCACGGCCCCAGGAGCGCGCGAGCGCCGGGGCGCGGGCGGCGGGCGGGCCGGGGGCTCGCGCCTGGGTCGGCGCGGGGACGCCCGGGAGGGGGACGGCCGCGAGCCTCACTTTGCCCCATCCGCGGAATGGGCGGGCGCGGACCGGGGCACTGGCCGCCCGGTGCCCCGAGAGCACTTGGGGCGCGCTCGGGGCAGACCCAGACCCAAGTCCGAGGGGGCCGGCCTGCCGGCAGCCCGGTGCGCGCAGCCCGCGCTCGGGATGTGCGGATGCGCTCCGCCCGGGCTTGGAGAGGAGGTGACCCAGTCGGGCTGCGTGTGAGGAGAGGCTGGCTGCCCTCCGGTCTGGCTGACTTTCTGATGGAGATAGCCCTCGCCGCTTGGCCCCGTTACCCCAAAAGCCACCAGGGACAAGGTTGTTGCGATCGCCAGACTTAGAAGTCCTCAAAGTGTCCCAAAGTTGCGCTGTGCTCGAATCCTGCCTCTGGGACCCCCCTGTCCAACGCGCGCGCACGCACACACACATCCACGCGCACACACAAACACACACACACACATCCACGCGCGCGCGCGCGCCTCGTCCACACAAGCATTGCCATCTCCTGTGCTTGCTTTTTAGAGCCTGTCGCCTGTCGCTCGGGGCTGGGGCGAGGCCTTCCCAGCGTGCGCCCCGCCAGCCTCCCCAGACTCGGCTGCGAAGTGGGGCGCTCTTGCTCACGTGAGGCTTTTACGAGCCCGCAGTGAATTGGAGGTCTCCCTCCTCGCCCTCCCTCTCCCGGCCCGACGCAGTTCCACCCCGGAGCCCGTCTGGAACCGGACGCTGCGAGGCTTCCAAAGCCCGGAGCAGCTCCAGCGTCCTCGCCCCCCTCCACGAATCCGTGGAAATGTCTTTAATAAAACGGCGGAGGCGGCGCTGGAGGAGAAAAGGAAAGTTTCGCCTCTGTCTGGGAGAGTCCCTCCTGCACAAACGCTCTTGCCTGGTCCTGGAACGTCTTAAAGTGAGAGCAGGGCTTCCCCTTCCCCGCAGCCCGGAGGCTCCGCGCGGCGCTTCGCGGTCCCACCCCCTGCGCGCACTTTCCCGGGAGGGGGAGCTGCGAGCCCCCGGGCAGGCAGGGCTGTGTCTCCCCGGCTGGCGCTCTCCCCGGCGCTGCACGGACTATCTTATTTACATAAAGTCCATTTCGGGGCGGGGGGGGGGGGCGCTGTCAGTGGTCACACCGAGAAAATACCCTCTGAGAGCCCCCATTTTCCAAGTACCCGAGCGGAGCGCGCGCGCACGAACACATACAAACACAAGTGACGTCATCGCGTGCTATTTTTCCCCTTTCCACGGGAAAGAAGAGGGAAACCGAGCTCATTCACATTTACCTCCCGAGCCCTAGTGAGCCGGAGGAGGGGAATGACGCGGAGTAGGAAAGACTTTGTTCAAAACAATGACGAAGACGGTGATAGTCCAGGGTGTGCTGTGTGTTTACTTCTCTTTCTAAACATATGGAGACCACTCTCTACTGTGTGGCGGTAAAAAAAAAAAAAAAAAAATGTGCGTGAGTCTGGCTTTTCTTAGTCCTTACCTGGCCTGTCAGTGATGGGCGGGTTTCCCCTCCTGAGAGGGTTCGCAGGTGTCCCCGCTGTGTGGGTGGGATGGGCGGGAGATGCTTTGCGAGGCTCCGTAACTCAGGCGAGGGTCTCTGCTCGCGCCTGTTCTCCTGAGCACGGACTCACTCGCACACTGAGATTGTTGCAGTAAAATACTTTAATTGGATGGAGGGGGACGTTAGGTTATGACTGCTTGTATAAAATGCCTGGTCCTTTTTATGTGTGGAAATAACATTCCTCTCAAAACGAAAAAAAAAAAAGAAAAGAAAAAGAGAGAGAGAGAGAGAGAGAGAGAGAGAGAGAGAGAGAGAAGCACGGCTGTCGTGTAGCACCAGAAAGCCAGGAGCTTTTCTCCCGAGGATTCTGCTGGATTTTTTCCCCTCCCCTGGTTGAGTCGGAGCCAGATTTGGCGGTGTGTAAACACCTGGCCGCTGGCCAGAAAAGACTCATTCTGCAGTATCCTCCACACGGTACAGACTGTTGGGCTAAAAAGAACCTGCTTCTCCTTGAATTAAAAAAAAAAGCAAACAGAGGCTCTTTGCAGAAGTACTTTCTCAGCTGCCCCCCGGGTGGAAGTTAGGGCTGCGAGGGGCGGTGCCAGATGGGTGCCAGGAGGGTGCCGAGGCGCGTCCTCCGGCGGTGCCCTCGGCTGCCCGGGGTGCTGCCCGCCTGACCTCAGCTGCCTCTCTCCAGCTGGGCGGCACCACCTTCTAGGGCTCCCTGGTCCCGGCTCCAGAGCAGCCATCACGCACCAGGGACCGCACGGCTGTTCTAAGCAGAGGGTCTCTGCCTCGCTGTCAGGCCAGGCTTCCTCGGACCACTCTTTGTTGCGGGATTCAGTGGAGTTTCGTAAAAGTCTAATTTGACGCTGCTATTAACCGGGTCTGTCCTCTGGCAGGCGCAGGCCTTGACCCTTCTGGGAGGTGGCTGTTCTCTGCGATCTGCCCGCCTACGATGCGATTTCTGCCCTGCTCCAAACTTCTTCGCTTGCAGGGGTTCAGACGGGCATTAGGAGCGCCAGGGGAAGCAGTTTGCCTCTGGAGCTCAGGAAACAGAAAATATCTGTATATGAATATATAAGGAAGGAAAAGATTATCCAGGCAAACAAAGCTGAAGTTAGAGAGTGGACGGGTACTGGGTCCTCCTGAGAGTCCTCCACCGCAGTGAATACGTCTTTGGGACCGAACAGTCTTCGCAGGCTGCTGTGAGAAAGGGCTACTCAGGCTGCCTGAGCTGTTGTCCTTTCGTCCCATGGGGGGGGGGCGCAGAGAGGGGCGGGGACCAGGCATTCCTTAGCGGAAGGAAGTGGAAATTAGTCCCTGGCATCTCCACTTCCAGACCTTGCCCCCGACTCCACTGGGAGGACGGCCCATAAATGCCATCACCCTCAGCCCACAAAGACCACCACCCAGCGCTCCTGTGTGTGGCAACATGAGCTCCCTTTCAGGTTGGGGGGGCTGCCTGTGACAAAACCCTTTGCCTTTGTACCACACTGGGCCAGATTCAAACCCCTGCCCCTCAACCCCAACTGTGCCCCCCACACCCCTCCATCTGGAAGAAAGAGAAAGAAAACAATAGACTCAATTTTCTCCTTGGAGCGGAGGCCCCGAGCAGCAGTTAATCTTGTTAAAGTTTCTCCTGACCTGTTAGATAAGTGAAGTGTGGACCCCACAAGTATTGCCCGCCCCCCATTCCTACTCCGCTTCCTTCAGGGATTGGAATTCCTACTCCAAAGGAGGAAAGGGTTTACCTGAATGCTCTCCAGCACCTCAGCTTGCCAGCATTGTTTCTTTTGTTCTACGTGTTGGACTGGATTAAGTTTGCTGGTTACTCTCTGGAGTCTTTTTCTCCTCCCTCTGTAGCTCCCCGCTTCCTACTTCTCAAACCCTGGAAGAGAGCGAGAACCCTCGGTTTTAAGGAGTTTGTGTTTTAATATGGCTCTCTTTTCCTTTATAGATCCATCTGGGACCCAAAATGGTTGGAGCCCAGTTCTAGTGGCCGGGTTTCCTAAGTGTGAATCCACCTTTGTCCTGAGCTAGCTGTGTGACCCAGGATAAACTAGCAGATCTTTTTGAGTTTTGGGGGCTGTGGCATCCACAGGTTGGCACAGGCGTCTGTCTCATTGGGTGGTGTGATCTTCGAGGAGTTTTTCTGTGGAAGGGCTTATAACAGGCCTTGTTTTACAGCAAGCACATAGCAAAATTCACTCAGTGTTAGGCAAGCTTTCCCAAAGACCTCAACCTTGACCATCTGGATGAGGATAGTTAAAGACAGGAGCTAAACGTGATCTTCCAGGCACCTGTAAGATCCCAGGCATTGAACTAGGACCTTGTATTATGCCGTTCACCCATCCTGCCACCCTGGAAGTGGACATCATGAAGCTACTTTACTGAAGAGCAGTGTGCATCTCAGAGAGTTCAAGTTTGCACTTAAACCAAAGTCCCACGGGCCCTCAGGTGGGCAGAGCCCATGGGCACTCAGGTCTCAGTGGTCCGTTATCTTTGTCAGTAGTCTTTCTGGGGAGAGAAGTGGCCTGTGTTTCCTTCCTTATTCCTGCTGCAGAATCTGCAGAATGTTTCCGTTTCTTTCCTCATCTGTATGTGCCATTATGTAGGTACAAGTTAAAGAAGGGAAAGAAATAAGGACAAAGTCTCATCCTCTTGGATTTGATCTAGCAGATTTCTTTTTCTTCTTGTATCAAATAATCAAACAGAACAGGCTTACCAGCTACTTACTGATTCCTCTGAATTGTCATTTCTTCTCAATCCTATCAATCCTCTCTTATGTTAAGTGGACTCAGTGATTTCGGGACATTTTGGGACCTAAAATGAAGAAAATGCCTTGGATAGCATCAGCTCATATTAGGGATTCAGTCCTAGGCAGCTGGCAATTGTAAATAGTCACACTTCTGGTTCCTATTTATGAGCTTTATCTTTTGAAAATAGGATGTAGCTGATCCTCCTTTATTATTATTATTATTATTATTATTATTATTATTATTAATTTTAGTATTCTCTGCCAAATTGCTGAAGAGGTTATCTAATGCAGACAGTGTCTGTTGGGGGACAGTTAGACTTAAGGTGATTTCTCTTTCTTGTGATAACTTCTTGAGATGCACAGTGGCCTTTTGCCAGTGACAGCCGAAAGGTCTAGAACCACTGAGCCCTGCAAACAGGAAAACTGATTAACTTGCCAGGGGAGCATCAGTCCCAAGAACAGAAGCCAGACAGTGACGATAGGCCTATTGTCACATGCTCTCTGTCTGCTCTCCAGCTGCCCAGGGTGGGGCCTAATGTGGGCCTGGAGTTGGCCTGGGCACTGCTGTTTCTCAGCGACTTCTTTGGTAGTGTTTGAGGTCCAGTGGGGAGAGTAACCTTGTTCTAGTCCTCTTCTTCCATAGGTAGGAACAGTGAGCCACAAAAGAGAAATATCATCCTCTGTTTACTGAGCTGGTAGTAGCTAAATCTTCAGAGGACTAACTGTCCCAGTTCTCAGTTTACAAATACCAAGAACTCTTCTTCCATCCCGGACCCTCCTGCTTATTCCCGACCTCTGGGTGCCATGGTCCTTCATAATCCATTTTTCCAATGTGTGATCCCAACCCTCTCCTTCCGGTGCCTCCTCTAAACTGTGAGTGCTCTTCTGAGAAGGTCACACAGTGAGTAACATGTCCCCGATTTCCAGTGAGCCTCCTACGGTGTTGGGAGGGAGCCAATTGGGACAGGAAATTTTTTTTAAATCATATTACTTCAAAAAAAAAAAAAAGGTACTTGGACTAACCCTGAAGGAAGTTTGTTCCTACTTTTTCAGGAACTTCTCACTTTGTGATCACGCTGAAACCAGTACTGGTGTTTTCTTAAGAGGAAGAAGAGAGAGAACAAGTATCCCAAGCAGTATTCTCTCAATGGGCTGTTTATAGCCCATCTACCTAAAGCCAAAAGTTTATAGAGCAGGACTCTATTTTTCCCCTTGCCATCTCCTCTAGAATTTAGTTCCTGTTGTGTTGAGGTGCCCAATGGTTGTTTGTGCGGCCCCAAGAACCCTGGTTCTTACCTGATGCAGTGACTGGAAGTGTCCACTTGAGATTCTGATGCCAGGAACCAAGACATAACTTGTTAAGTCTCAGCGCCTTGGTGATGGGAAGACGTGAAACTGAGAACGAGGAGGTTGGAGTTAAATCTGAGCTTGATGTCCTCTGAGCTGTGAGAGCTGGGGCCTCCTGGGAGAGGTTTCTGGGTGTGAATATATTCAGCATCTCCATCTCACGGTCGTCATGGGGACCAGGTGAAACTTTCCCAGGGGAAGCTCTCGGCTGAGGTCAGAACCCTTGTGTACATGTGAGGATGCTTCGGAAGAGCCACAAGATAAGAGGAGACTGTGGAGGGTTTGTACGGTCAAGGCCGTTCCTTGAAAGGCACCTTTACTACCATTGATCACACTGTGGATGATAAATAGTGATTGAATGAGCCACCCTTTTCACACCTGTGATCTCAGCGGAGCTCTTTGATGTTGGGACCTCAGAGGTCTGCTGAACCCCACCGCTTACTGCCCTGTGTGGTCCTCCCTGTTCCCAGAAAGGAGAGGAGGGACAGAAATGGAATAAGAACTTTCACACTGTACCCGACAAGCTTAGGTAGTTTCCAGGAAGAAGCTGAGGACAGACCTCTGCCTTCCTAACCTTCCCTTCACCTCACTGCACTTAATCAAAATTACATCTGAAAGAATAAATTCCCCCATTCCAAAGAGTGTGAATGGATGGACAGGGTCTGCTGTGAAGAAATTATTCATGTTGTGAGGTATGATTATGGTAATGTTAGCATGGTTTTTTTTTCTCTAACATATACCAATCCTTTAAAATGCATACTGAAGTATTATGCATTAAATTATGTCCATTTTTGTTTGTCTAAAAAGTTCCCCCAAAAGACCTGGTGTTTGAAAGAGGAAAGGGAGAAACAAGGAAGGCAAAAGATGATGAGCAAACTAGTAAGAATTGTTGAAATTGGGTTACCGAAATTTGGTGCTACCACACATTTTTTTTTTCTGTGCTTTTGTGTAAGATTGGAGGGTTTTGTAATAAAACATTTAAAATTTAAAAGCTCCTAAAAGTGGCAGCAGGAGATGGCAGCTCAGATCTCTGCTTGTACTGTGAGCTGACGTGTTTGCAAATACAGAGGCCACAGGCTGCAGAGGGTCGGGGATTCTCCCAAGGTCAGACAAAGACTGGTTGAGGGTCATGAAACAGTCCACGGTGAGGACGCCTGGAGCCACCGCCCCTTACCCGTCTGTATGCTACAAACCCAGGTTACAGTGACAATCTGGGGAGAACTCTGAGGTGAGAAAAATAAAGAAGAAAGCCTTGGAAGGCCTTGTGGGAAGGGCCAGTGGAGACTTTCTGGCTATGATGGTTGTGAGTGACATAATTCTTCACCGTGTGGGGCTCTCCTATTTGTTATGAAATGTGTGCCATAATTGTCCCATCACAGAAGAATCTCATAAGATCTGATAATCACTGTGAAAATCTAAAGTCTAAGAATGCACACCCACCCTGACACTGATACACAACTATCGCTGTCATTTTTCTGGTTCTTATTTCTCTCCATCTCCAGTTGCCCAAGGAACTTTCTAGACTGCTAGAGACCCCGGGGGAATGACCTGCAAAAGTATGTGTTTACTAAGGAAATATTTTGCAGGAGCGGATCATAAGACTTAAGAGTCATACTCCCTGGGTTTGATTTCCTGACTCTTGCACTTGCTTGTTGCATGATCCTGGGCAAATCACTTAACGTGTCTGGGCTTCACTTTCCCCATCTGTAAAGTGTGGGCAATACTAGTTCTTCTTCATGGAATTGTTTTGAAGATTAACTGACCCTCCATGTGGAGAATGCTGAGCAATGGAATCTAGATCCTGAGGTAACCGGCAGAAGTTAACTCATATTGACATCAAGTGTGTCAGCTCCTTGCCACTCACGGGGCCTAATTCTCTAAATAAAGCTCACGTTGATCTCCTTGGCAAAGCCAAGGGTTACTTTTACCTCTTCTTTAGCATTCGGGATAGATTTATTCCTATGCCATCTCAACATTCAAACATAAAAACGAACAACTATACTAAAACGAGAGCCAAATAAAATAAACAGATTACTGTTCTATTTCACAAATCCCATGTGTTCCCATTCTACAGAACTGAGGAAATTCACGTTAAAAAACAAGGGACAAAATAAAATCTGTCCGTTCTTTGCCATGTATTAAGTGGGGTTTTTGTTGGCTTGCTTGCTTGCTGTTTGAGTCGCTGTGTGACTGTCCCATCTGGAGGCTACGAAACTATCTGCACTTTCAAGGAGTTTAAATTCTGATCACAAGGGGTGTGTGTGGGGGGGGGTGGAGATAGGCTACAAACAATTAAGCTTGTTGATTGCATGCACCAGCTAAATGCATATGAAGAAAATCTAAGTACAGTCCGGGGACTGTGCTGGAACAGGGAGCGCAGAGATGAGGACTGGAGCAGGGTGGTCAGGGAAGGCTGCTGGGAGAGGTGCCAGTGCAGAGAGGCTGTGATGCGGGCCTGTCACTGCGTACAAATGGCAGAGTGAGCGGTGTTCGGTAAACCAGGTGGTGCCGGTTCTAGAGCAGGGCGGCCACTACTTGGCAGAAGGTCATTTACTCTCTCTAGCCCAAGTTTTCCTTATCTGAGTCATGTGATTGTTGTGGGTCGATCATCCTTGGCTCCCCATATTCTACCCGAGCCCTTTAGAATTGTGTGATCCGAATCGGGGGTATCCTTACATGGAAATTGTGAAATTGGCCGCAGTTCCACGTTTCTTCACTTTCCTTATGTTTTCCTCCACTAGGTGGGGCCTAGTGCCTGTCACCCTCAGGGGCAAAAATGCCTACACACTTTCTGCCTCCTCCCGCCAGCAACACTCACCAGGAAAAAGGAAAAAAGAAAAACACATCCTATCCTCTTTCTTGCTAAGGTGTCATTGACTGACAGTGTTTGCAGTGTCACTGGCCCATTGATAGATATATTTTAATGACTACTCGAAAAGCTGTGTCAAAACAAAATATTAAGAGTGGAATTTCACAGAGTGACTGAAGACATCGTTTGGGGAATATTGGTACTTCCGGTTACCTGGAAACCACCTCATTAATAATGTACATAGCACAGCTGCCCTGAATGTACTGTGTGCTGGTTAAATGATGTCCAGTGATCACTTCTAAGGGTAATGGTTAAGGTTTTTAAGTATCTTTTTTTTTTTTTTTTTTTAACTATATAGGAGCCATTTGGGGCAAATTCCTGGACATCAGAGTAAGCCCCTAAACTTTTACTCTGGTTTTTCATTCTAATCAGTGCATTTTATGGGTTAAAATACTTAAGCCCTGAAATCTTAGTTACCTGCCAACCTCTTCCCCTGCAGGGCGTCTCTAGCTGTCATGCCTGAAGTGTAATTTGCTACCCTCATGGGCCTCCCTCCTCTCTCTCTTTCTAGTCCATACACCTTTCATTTTTGCTTTGGCCACTTAGATTTTTCTTCCAACAAGAGAAAGTAAATCTGTTTGTTTTCTAGCATTATTTTGCCACAAACTCAGCATCAAGAATAGTAGAAATCAGGCCAGAGATTTAGCTCAAGTGGTTCCGGTACCTACCTCGCAAGCGGAAGGTCCTGAGTTCGATCCCCGGTATCCACATACAATGCTGGGTGTGGTGACTCACGCCCACCGGCAATCAATACCACATACCACAGTGCCGGGTGTGGTGGTTCACGCCTGTCATCCCAGCACTAGGGAGGCAGAGGCAGGAGGATTGCTGAGTTCCAGGCTTGCCTGGGCTACACAGTGAGCTCAGGGCCAGCCTGGACTACAAAGCGAGACCCTGTCTCAAAAAAAAAGAAAAAAAAAAGAATACTAGAAGTTGCCCTTTTTCAATGTGAGAAAATCCAACAAAGCTTCACATTCCTGCCCATACAGAAAACACAAGAGAGAAAACCCAAAGGGAGGCAGGCTACCCTTGCAATATTTATGTATACATGTAGAGGGGCAGCACACCTGAAAACAAAGCCACCATCCTGCCTTTTCTCGTCAAGAAGTTGATGGTCTCAGCTGGATCTGTCATCTGTGCAGTGGAAGAAGTCACTGCCCTGTCTGCACCATAATCTTCTTGCTCCGGGAGGATGAGGCTGGGGAGAATATGCGACCAATGAGATGACAGATCCAGTGCCTGTGAAGGTTGGTGAGAAATCAGAGGAGGTCATAGTAGCAGGCAACTGGGAACAAATTGGCTCTGCCTAAGAAAAGTATGATTCCCAATTAGAAAGCATGAGAAATGAATATAGGATGAAATCACATCCCTGAAGTCCAAAGAACCAGGCTGTGTGAAACCTGAAGAACTTATCTGTGTTATTTATTTCATAGATGCACAAGTGAAAGTTAGCAAGGAAAGTGGCCACTCCATGTCAGTGACCAGGCTGAGCAAGGCATTCTTCTTCTAAGTCTTAGGGTCCACTTCACCCCTCTCTTTATGCCCACTCCTACCCATGTGTGACCATGTCTCTGCTGAGCTATGTTACCATGTCTCTGTCTTAAGCTAAAATCTCTACTGAAATCCAGATTCACAGATCCAGCTATCCAATAGAAGGTGGGTTTATGGTGCAAACTCAACTTGTCTGAAATGGGAGCATCTTTTCTCCAAAACATCTTGTGCTCTTATCTTGGTGGATCTTACCAACTCTAGATACGTCAGCAGCTGTATTCAGTCAGTCAGCAACCTGTGTACCCTGCTTTCTTAGCATTCTCATAAATAACCTGTTCGTTCTTTAGCTTAGCCTCTCTTCATTTCCCGCTTTGACTTTCCCTGGTATTGTAGCACCCAGACCTCTGAACTTCGGCCTCTGTGCCCCTTCAACCTGTCCTCTAACACTGAAGATCTCTCTTAAAGGTAAATCTGATTCTGTTAGTTCAAGCCAAGGCTCTTCACCAGCATCTGAATTATTTGAAGTTTCCCCTGATACATGAGACTTTTTAGTGGATTTTTTTTTCGGTACCGGGGATCGAACTCAGGCCTTTGTGCGTCCAAGGTTGGCGCAGTACCTCTTGAGCTAAATCCCCAGCCCACAACAGGCTTTTTAAACACCACTCCCTTCCCTTGCCTTGGTCCTTATATTCCTGTGCCCTTTTTGCAGTGTGCTGTTCCTCTGCAGGATTCTGCTCAAGGTTTCCCTCTTTTGGGAAACCTTCTCTGATGCATCCCAGTGTGAAACTTAATCTTCCTGCATGTCTGTATCTACTATACTTCTGTGCACTTTTATCAGAATACCTGCAATTCTTTATCACATTTAATCATGACCGTATTTGGGGGCTTTGTCCGTCTTGACTTCTTGGGTACCTACCACATGCCTGGCATACAAATAACCAATATGTATTATTGGTTATTGGATGGATGAGTGAATAAGCGAGCCAGCTGAGTGCCTGAGGATTCTGAGAGAAAGCTCAGGAACCTCAGGCACATTGCATTACGTAACCACAGCACATGACCTGTCCTGTGCGTCACAGTCAGAAACATTACACAGTGGTTAATTCCATTTCCCCTTGAGCAAAGAAGTTAGAAGGAAAAAGAAATTTTGGTCTTCCAAAACAGAGGGAGGAGGGAACAGTGTATTTAAGGGCCTCCTCAGCTCACGTTGTGGCCTTTGTAATCCAAGCCACATTTTGGCCTTGGTCTTTCCCTCTCAGCCCCTGGCCTGTTTGCAGAGCATTTGTTTTGTGTCTGCGCTGTGGCACAGGCACAGGATCCTCAACTCTCTTCTCCCGTTTTCCTCTCTCTCCCTTATCAGGGTCCTACTGCGCCTCAAGCATCCTGGCAGTTATATCTGTTGCTCAGATTTTCACCCATTTCCTGCCTTCCTGATAGGGGCTTTTCCATCTGCTTCCCTTGATCTTGAGAGACCTTGCAGTGACCTCAGAATCTGGAATCCTGTGTGTGCTGTTTATGTAACCTTGGGGGAGAATACGCATTCTGGGCAGTAATGACAGTCATAAAGCAGCTAGCTAATAATGAGGACTTAGGACACGCTATTGTTGTGCTGAGTGCTACACGGTGTACTCACCAAAATTGTGTTAGATATTTGCATGACTCACGGAAAGTCCTAGAGCTAACTGGGGTGAGAATGGAATTCCAACCCAGCGTGTTTTAATTTTACATCTACCTTAGTCTAAGTGCCTGCCGTATTGCTTGGAACACTAGTTCCACGCGAGATTGCTCACACGACGCCACACGAAAGAACATGTGAACAAATGTTTGCCCCTGAATGATAGTGCCCCTAGTGGCTAACGTAGACATTTAAAGAATGTTTGTAGGAGGTCAAAAGAGGGAAAAGAGGGAGGGATGGAGAGAAAAAGAGAGGAGAAAATGTGAATGAACATTGTAAGATTGCAAAGAGATTTGCTGAGAAATCTCTTTGATATGCAAAAGTATATTTTATTTGGAAGTGACTTTTGAACAGAAAGCCCATTTACATCCACCAGAGCATTTTTTTTCTTTTCTTTCTTTTTTTTTTTTTTTTTACATTTAAGTGGTCTACTGGGAGAAATACAGTTATTTCAAAGATGCTGCATTTGCCAAAAATGTTTCTGGATTCCTCTTTTGGGAATCATCGTCTGAGACATGTTCCCTCAAATATGCGCCATGGAGACACACTGTCATCCTCTGAGGAAGGGCCCTGACACGTTCTGAGGCAAATCAGGGAAGGGCATGAGGGACATGCTGCATGCACTGTGGAGTTCTGAGGACAAGGCTGACGTTGAAGTGACCAGGCTGCTCTGTGGGAGAGCTACCCTTGGAGCTGATTTAACCCTCCCAGAGCCCCGACTAAGCTCTCAAGGATGACTGGACTGAATCATACCTCGAGGGTGACTGGGCCTAATTTACCGCAGATAGCTTCCGTGGTTTGTCCACCCCCTTTCCCAAACTCTACAATGGAAATGGTTCTCCCCAGGTTAGAGGTAAAGGAATTGAGAACCAGGCAACAGTTGACTTCTTGTAGTAAGCTACACTGAGTGAAGTAAGGCGAAGGCAAATTGGCAGCCAAAGTGATTCCCAAGTCAAGGCTCTTTCCATTAAATCACTTTGTTTTCCATTATGGTTTGGGATGATAGTTGTGACTGTGGGTTGGCATTAGTGAGTGTTTTGGGAAAACGTGGGACTGTTCGGTGAGTGCTTCAGAGGTGACAATCCTCTGCCTTAGACATTCTGTGAGATTCACTAGGAGGTGAAAGTTTATTAGAAGTAAAACATCATTTTCCTTCCCTTCTTTCCCTCCCTTCCTTCTTCTGTCTCTCCCTTTCTTCCATTGCCCCATTCCTCTGTCCCTCCTTCCATCTCACCATCCATCCACCCATCCATCTACCTATGCATTTGATGGAGCATTTTTGAGCAGTGTTCATATATCACACCTTGCACTGGGAAATAGAGACTAAAATGAAGAATAAGGTATAGTTCTCACCCCTTGAAGAGCTCCCAGTCCTAGTTGTGGAAGCAGACTAATAAATAGTTACATGACATCATGGTAACTGCTATAACTAAGCAGTTAATAGAGTACTGGGGAAACACAGAGGGAGAAATACCATGTTGTGGAACACCTCTGTTTGTCCTAGGGATAGGAAAGTGACTCTAAGAATTCAAAGGCATAAAATTCTTCCATTGGAAAGGATTGGGGGATTTGTTCATCGTAGGTAGCATGTATATGTATGCAGAATGTGTACTCACAGAGGGCGGGGATAGCCATGCATGTCATTTCAAACATATATCCATAAATCAAATGAGAACAGTCAACATTTCTTGATTTATGCTCTAGCTGTGGACCCCGAGCCAGAATAGCTTTTAGGAGAATAGTGCTAGGAAGTTATTGGATAATTCCATCCATCACCATTCAAATAAAGTCCAAGCATGCCATGCTATTCCCCCACACAGCACTTAGCACACTCTACTGTGGTGGTCTTGGTACCTCTCTCTCTCTTTCTCTCTCTCTCTCTCTCTCTCTCTCTCTCTCTCTCTCTCTCTCTCCCCTCCCTCTCCCTCTCCCTCCCTCCCTCCCTCTCTCTCTCTCTCTCTCTCTCTCTCTCTCTCTCTCTCTCTCTCTCTTTCTCTCTCTCATCACTAAGCTCCTTAGGAACAGAAACCATTTCTGTCCTCACTGTCATAACTCCTACCATTTAGCACCTTATAAGCCACATTTGTACATGCCAAGTACACTGTTAGAGGAATGAATTGATTGACGATGGCCCCTAATAAGGAAGGGGACTAGTTACTGCAAGATGGTAATGTGCTTTGAGAATTTACAACACAGATCTAAGGGAAGGCCAACCAGCAAAGACAAACACGTTGTGAATGGCATTCATTAGCAGGTGTGGCTCTGGCTCTTACATGTATATATATAAATCCTTCCTGTCTCTGCACCTCTGTTTTATGATGAGCCATGGCTTTAATTAACATAGTTTTCCTCTCCCTTTGTTATCCTTCAATTTTGCCCACCCAGCCTGGAGCAGGTGAAGTTGTGGAAGATGTGACATGGTCCGTCCCCTGCACTTCTCCTGTGTGTCCGTGATCTCTCTCCCTCTATGAGTAGGATTCAGGTCTGAGTGCTTGGGACACCTTTCTAGAACCGGCATATTGCAGAGTTCAGCAACTGTTTGTGGGATGATAGTTGGACTGGTAAAAGTTCAAATTTACTGGCTCACCAACAGACACTCTGATGTCCAGAGAAGGCAAAGAAATCATCCCAAATTTATCTGCAGGTTGGGCACAGAGAAGGCCCAAGGCCTTCTCTCCTTCTGTCCATGATCTCTCCTGGCTGGCCGTATGATCATGGGATTTGGATTTAAACCTATGCACTTTATTTCATTGAATCCCATTGTTAGGTAATACCGATCTATCCTTTTACATCCAGGAAACCTGTAGAAGTTTCTCAACATGAGACAACAGTGTCAAGATCAGTCTGACCACTACAGAGAGAAAGGATTATTTGAAGCCAGGAGAGGAGATTCGGGGACGGCATTGTCATGGTGTGAAATGGTCACTGATCTTATTTTTTGTCATGACTTAATATATCGAGTAATATCATTAACATTTGCCTTCTAATACCAGCACCAACTAGGATACCTGAACAGCACTCATGATTCAGATCAACAGAGGAGACTCTACATTTAGCCCCAAAAGAACATGAAGAGATGTGTGAAGCTCAAGACATTTTCTGTAAAAATGTGAGGCTGTGCACATTTCATTTTCCAGAATACCACATTTTTATCCGTTTCTTCGATGGACCTGGGGCCCCCAAGAGTGACTTCTGTGCTGAAAAGCGGAGGGGGCGTTCCAGGCCACTTCCTGAAGTCCGTTCCCAGCTCCAGACCCTGAAGGCTTGAAGGGATCTGTGGAAATGAGACTGTTGATGTTGAGTTGTCACATCAGCCTGAGGAATTGCACTTTCTTTCGTCTCTGCTCTGGTTGGAGTAAATAGCATTTGGAGCTTCCTTCCCCTCTGAGGAGAAATCAGTTTATTCCTTAGAAATATAATCTACAACTTTGTTTATTCAAACGCTTGTCTCTGAGTTTCTCTGAGATTTTAAATAGGCAAGTTGACTTCTAATGTGGCCTGAAATGGTCCTGCCTGTAATTATTCCCTGTGGACTTTACCCACAAATCCAACCATTCATCCATCTGTCCATCTCCCCTTCCATCAATCCTCCCTCCCTCCTTCCTTCCTTTCCTTCTTTTCTTGCTTCTCTCCTTCCTCCCATATGTAATGTATTTACTAGGTTTTGTGATAGAAGTGGGTTCAATTTTAGGTAACTCCAATTGTAATTCTTATGTTCTTATGTTCCCTTTTTAAAAAAAAAATCCCCCAAAACATTCCATTGAACCCCGCATTTCCACAGAGTATAGTTTGAAAGCTATTCCCTTCAGAAGTTGAAAGCTACTTTGAAAAAAATTAAAGTGTTCTGACTGCATAGTTACATAATTATAAGGATTCCTGGTAGTGCTTGGAGTCTGGGTCTGGACCACCAGAGTCTCCTTTATCAGTGCTGATATTTTATATCAATAAGTATTTCTACCCTTGGCTCAGCAGGTAGAGGAAAAACCAAATATGAACATGAGACAGCACCATGCGCTTAGGGAAAAGGCAGCCTTCCTAGGTGGGGTTGGAGCAGACAGCGCCCAGTCACTTCATTCTCAGGATTCTTTTTGTCCCCAGCCTCCAAAGCACTTGCCTTGGTGATGATGAGACTTCACGTTTCTCATGTGCCTCTGGGCGTAGGAAGGAGCGGGAAGCCCTTGTGGCACGGGGTTGTTTCAGTTTCCAAAGGATTTTCGACATGTACCTATCATATTCCCACTCGCCTCATAAAACAAACATTTTCATTGAATACAGTGAGGTCTTTGTATTCTCAACAACAAACACATGGTCTAAGCCTCTCGCCGGACACAACCTGCCTTTTCCTCCCATTTCTCACCCCCACTCCCCACTCTGTCCACTTAGGCTAAGCCCGGTGTCGGCAGAAATATTCTGTTTACAAACAAGGGCTCCGAGAGAGAGGCGTCTGCAGCTCAAACACGCCCTCCGGTGTGCCTGGGTCTGTCCCGGGGATCCCTGTGCAGAGTGGTTATCTCTGGCAGCAGCTTTCATGGAAGGCTCTGTCTTTCCATCCATCCGCATGTCTGGTTTCCTCTGTCTCCTTCCGCTTATTCATCAAAACCATGAGGAGCCTGGGCCAGGAAGCCGTTGATTTGCTGGCCTGGGCCTTGTGCATATCTGGGAGACGAAGCTCGGAGGGAGTCCAAACAGTAAGACAGACCCGAATGTGTGGGGGCCGGGGTGCCTTCTGAAGCAGAAGCATTGGGCACCTACAATAGTCACATGAGGACTATACCGCTCTCGACCAGTTTTCTAGAGTTTTAGGGACTGAAGGAGCTCATTAGATGTCTTCTTAATCTTGAGTCTGCTGTAGCTCCCTATTACTATCCGTAGAAATGACAGTAGCCAATGTATTTAAGATGTAATATGGTCCAGGCAATGTTCTAAATCTTTTTCATGCATTATCTTTTAAGTTCTCACAGTAACCCTCAAAATTTAGTACTGTTAGTCTCTCAGATGAGAGATGAGGATTATTATGTGAGATTACTAAGGTCCATAACAGATGAACACTACAGAAGCCAAATTCTAACTGCTCCACCAAAAATCTCCCCGGCTCCCAGTGGACTCCCTCTGGTTCAAATTGTTGCTCAAACTTTCTTTCCTACTCTAACTTTTCTTAGACTCTCACATGAGGGTTTCTCCACCACAGCTCCGCTGCCCATTGGTGTGGACGATCTCTTCTTGTGGGAATTGCCCTGTGCACTGCAGATTGTTCCACAGCGTCCCTGGCCTCCAGCCACAAGGCGTAGTAGCAGCCCCTCACCCCTTCCTCAGATGTGATGACACAAACCTTCCGCAAACATTTTCCCAATTTCCCCTGAGGGACAAGATCTCCACTGTTTGATGATTACCAAGGTACCTGGATTCTTCAGATCAAATAGAATCACTCATTATTCTAGAACATGTATTCCCACCTCCCAAGCACTTCCACATCTGGTCTCTGCTTGACCTTGAAGTGTCCTTGGCCTCCTCCCTGCCGATCTCTTCTATCATTCTATAGTCTGTCAGTTCTGCAGCCTCTTTTACAGCCACAGAGGAAATACCACCTTGTCTGGGTTACCGATCTGCTTGTTTTTATGTTTTTTTTTTTTTTAATTTGCCACTTCCAAGTTTTCTCTTTAAAATCTCTAAGCTTCTACAGGACTCTTCAATTAAACATGTAACCCATTCCACTCATTCAACGCTGCTTTATTAGGTTTGCCCTGTGTCCATTCTCAATCTAAGCACTGAGAGTAGAAAGTTAAGGATACACAGTCCCCGTCCTTCAAGGATTTTGTGAGATGGACTGACAGCACTAGAAAGGGATGTAGCAATCAAGTCTGCATCCTTCAGTTGAGCACAGGGGGGAATTAGGAGTCAAAAGGTATATGAAATTTAATCAAGGTCAACAAGAATTATTCTTCACCTAGGAGAGCACAGTATATATAATTCTGAAGTTCCAATGTGCACCTAAACACCATTTACCCATCCAGACTAGAGCATTAAAGGGTTCTTTAGGGTTGAGTGACAGTTCAGGATTTTCTAGCAGATAACAAAACAACAGAAAGTAAGCATTCAGTTTGAAAAGATCTATCAGCTCTCTCCAGAATTCTCCTTATACTGCAGCCTCTTCTTTAATAAGTCTGAATGACTCCAGAGCCTGTGACAAGATATCCTTTAAATGCATTAGTCCCAGCTCTGTCTTCTCTGTCACACCCGAGGACACCCTGCTGACTTCAAAACCCACCATAATTCCCTGTAAACTTCAGATCTCTTGACATATCCTGAACAGCTCTTCCTTCGAGTCTCGGGTAGCCCCTGTTCCTTCGTTCTCCCATCTTCCACCGCTCGCCCTCAACCCCAGCGAATGCAGATGCCTTGGTGTTCTCCAGGACTAGCTGCAGAAGAATTCGTTCCTTTCACCGTCTGCTACATACACAGTCTTTGTCCAGCTTCTCCCCATCCTGCATCTCTTGAGGCTCAGTTCTTCTGAGGCTTATCTCGGAAAATTCCTTGAGGTGTTTTGTTTTGTTTTATATTGCATTTACTTATTTATTTGGGGCTCAAAATCGAGTGTTTCTTCCATGGAGCTCTGTTTTCTCTTTACCTTTATTATAGGATTGGTTTTATTATGTTTTATTTATTCATATTTGCAAAGTGCCCCTCTTCTTATGGAGTTGGCTTTCCCAGGCCAAACAACATGACACAGAAGGTAAGAGCTGTGGACTGTACCTCTGCCTCCTGCCAACCAATCACTCTAGTTAGGGCTGGGTATGTGGGCTTTCTGAGTCTCTGTGTCCTCAACTGTAAAATAGAGACAATCAACTGGGTGTGGTGGTTCATGAGTGTAATCCCAGCACTCCAGGAGATTTAGGCAAGGAGGACTGTGAGTTCAAACCCACCCTGGACAGTTTAGCAATGAAGAAGGAGCTTGTCTCAAAAGTGAAAAATAAAAAAGTGAGGAAGATTGGAAATCTAACTGTGGGTTCAAACCCCAGGACCACAAAAACATGAGGGGGAAGAGACAATCCTAATATCTGTTGGGCTTGGATTATTGTGAGGCTTTGCTTTGTGAATTAACCCAGAGAGCTCAGTACACAGTAAACACTCACAAGGTGTCAGCCATCTTTGTTCTATCTGGCCAGGGAGGCACTGGATGCCTTGGGAAGTGGAGTCCTGCCTGTCTGGCCTCATCCATTCCTTATCTCCCTTTGCCATCACTTTCCCAGTCAGGCTCAGCCCTCTCTGTGGGCCAGGATGAGGTGATGGCAGGTTCACCTGAGAGAAGAGCTTTTGTCTCCAGTGTTCGGCCCATACTGTCTGGGGTGCATTTTTACATACCTTGCTCTGGGCCTGTGTCAGGCATGAAATGAACATCATTTGGCTTCCCCACGTGGGAACCTTCCTCATCCCTCCTCACACCTTTTTTCCCCTTCCCAGTGCTATTTGGCTGGTGAGGAGCTGAGGTCCTGAAATGGAAATGCGGCCAATTCATTCTTGAGGAGTGGTTGGTACACTCCCTGCTGTCTACTGTACCTTTAGGAGCCTACAAGAATGGTTTACTTTCTTTTAAAATGAGAATTTTTTTTTTTTGAGATAGAGTATCACTTTGTAGTTCAGGCTGGCCCTGAGCTCACTATGTAGCCCAGGCAAGTCTCCAATTCAGCGATCCTCCCGTGTCTGCCTCTTGAGTTCTAGGGTTACAGGCATGAGTGACCAAACCCGGCATTGTAGTGTGTGGTTACCGGGGATCAATCTCAGGACCTTGCACTTGCCACGCAGACACTGGAGCTGCTGAGCTAAATCCCCAGCCTTAAAATGAGATTTTTTTAAAAAAATATAATTGTGTGCATAAAATAAATACAGCCTTCCAGTTATACCAATTCCTTCATCCATTTCTTAACATGTAGACATACATATTTGTGGAAGAAGAGATTCTCAAAGACCAGAAAGCCTACATTTAGCAGTTATTTTGCAGCCATGGTGAAAAGGGATTTTTCCCAAGATCTGGAGTACATGAGTGGCAAATTCGGGCACAGTTTCATCCCTCATTATGCCCAATTCAGAGATCTTCTGTATATATTTTTAATAAAAGCCTCAGAAGTTATTTTACCATAGATTATTCCATTATAGCTGAGAAACCAGACATAAGAAAGAGGTTATGACCTGCCCAAGGTCACACACCTGAATCACGATGACACAAAACTAAGTTTTGTTTTCCTGTTATCTCCTTTTGTGTTTTACACAACCCCATCTAATATTATCAATGCCAATCTTCCACTCCATATAATGGGAAGAAATGACCGCCAGGATAGAAGAAATTATCCATTGTTACAGGAATGTCCATACCTGCCTCCACCTCTGGGCTCTTGCACCAGTATTGGAAATATTATTTAAAATCTCAACATCTATTCAACTCAGGCTTTCTCAGAACCCTTGGGCATGTATATTTTTCATACACACATCCACTGAACAAGTATTTGTCAGTATGAATGACAGAGTCACCAGATGGAAGTCTCTAGATGCAGAGTCAAGACAAACATGTATTCACTATCCTCGAGACTTTACCCTCTGGGGGGAGTGACGGCCACTGGAGGTATGATTCCTCCGAAAGAAATCCTACCATCCTCCGTGGTAAATGTCATGAAGGAGAAACTGGGCCCTCAACCAAATATCAGAAACTATCATTAAGAAACAAGGAAGGGAAGTAAGGGCTGCACTGTCCCACAACTGCCTGTGGGAATCGTGAAGACAAATCTTTCCTGGAGCAGGTGTGGAAGGATGGATGAGTCAAAAACCGACCGCACCCGGGTCAGGATGGCAGATGCCAGGAGCTCACCACGGTTTTTGCACTGGTGGTGAAAACTTGTGATGTCTAAAGTGAGAGATAACATTGCACTGGTCTTGAAGGTCAGAGAAGAGGAATGCTAGGGAACCATTTCCACTGGAAGGAAGCAGCGTAGGTCAAAGAGAGGAACGTCGCCAGACTCTGTCTGTGTGCTCAGTGAGAGGTTGCGATCAGTGTCTAAAATACAAAGTTGTATTTACCCTCAAGGGGTCAGAGCTGGGTTTGTTTGTCCATTTGAGAGAATAGTGAAAAACAGGATTTTAGGAAGACTAATCTAGTGATGTTTACAGGTTGTGTGAGAGAGGGATGGAACTACTGGAACACAGGCCAGTTAGGAAGCGTTCCAATAATGGGGATGACTATGTGCTGAGCACCAAGTGTTTACTCTCCCCTACATGAAAGTATTAAACATTTATAGTGGGAAAAACCATGCTCACTTTTGCAAGTAGGAAAAGAAAAGTTCAAACAGGTGTTACGGCTCGCTCAAATCTCATACTATGTGATTGCAAAGCTGAAGTTTGAAATCCCACCTCACACCTTCCCCAGTCTTGGAAAAATAAATGCCCCTGTCTCCAGAGGGCTTGGAAATTGGGGCTAGAATGTTGTGGTATCCACAGGACTATGTAAAGATCCTTCAATACGCAATAGTGTGCTGAACTAAGCAACATACGGTAGGTATATCGTTTCAAACTGTACAGGAGCATGCACACAGGCACACATGTGCACAGCTCACCTTACCACATCAAAGAAATTTCCTTGCTTTCTCCTGCAATGCAAATGATAGTCTCTGCCTTACTCTCTGGGATACTGAGAATGTCAGTATTGCTGGTGGTGACATTAAATTGAGGCATCTGTGTTCATGGACATGTGGACTATGCTTCTGAGTGAATTACTAACATTTCTTTTCTCCAGTTCTGTCTTCTTTTTATGGTTTTCCCATGTGCAAATGCCCTTCTTTGCCCTCACATATATGTATAATAATGCCCATTTCTCAGGTGCTTATTTTATATCAGGAACTTTGCTAAGTGCTCAGAGAACAATATCTTACTACATCCTCCCAACCAAAGCTGAATTGATGTCAGGTTGCAACCAGGACTTCACTGAGCTGGGTTTGTTCTCAAACTGTGTTTTTAATCACCAGACTGTCCGTTTTGTTTTCCTTCAACCAGACACGCTCACATGTGCTCATTAGTTTCTGTTGTCCTGTATGTGTATATCTAAGCACTTTGTCAGCATCAATCAGTGTTTCCTACTTGCCAGTCCCTGTGCTGGCCCTAAAGATGCCAAGAATGTTCCTTGCCCTCTGGAACTTCCCTTGCATGCATTCACTTGCAGCGAGGATATTACTATGTTTGGACTGCCAAACTAGGAACTCTCTTTTCTTTCTAAAATGCTTTCTTATATGGACAGATGGATTCTGTTGATTGTTTGGACTGGATTGCACATGCACTACTCTTCAATTTCAAATTACCTCCCTTTAGGGCCGGAGGGTTAGCTCAGTGGTTCCGGCGCCTGCCTCGCAAGTGCAAGGTCCTGAGTTCGATCCCCGGTTACCACATATAATGCTGGGCGTGGAGACACGCCCACCAACAATCAACACCGCATACCACAATGCCGGACGTGATGGCTCACGCCTGTCATCCCAGCACTCGGGAGGCAGAGACAGGAGGATTGCTAAGTTCGCGGTGGCTTGCCTGGGCACCATAGTGAGCTCAGGGCCAGCCTGAACTACAAAGCGAGACCCTGTCTCAAAAAGCAAAAAAAAAAAAAAAAAAAAAAA
>PVIC010010484.1:0-43321 GCA_004025085.1 Thryonomys swinderianus
AATCGAATTCCTTTTGATATAAATTTATTTGTAAGAATGAAAAATTCAGAGAGGAATAACTTTTATTGGTTCACTGGAAAAAATAGTTTTCTTTGTTGTGGTGGTTGTTTTCTTTCAGTGCCAGTATACACACTCATTTGTACTAGACAAATATTCAGCCACTGAACTATATGTTCATACCTTTAAACATTTTTTACTTTGAGTCAAGTTCTCACTAATTGTCTACGCTGGCCTTAAACTTATGATCCTCCTACCTTAGGCTTCCTAGTAGCTGGCATCACAAGCATGTGCCACTTATGTAGTTATTTTAGTCATAAAATCAAAACTCTTCTAAAAGACAACCCATTAACAACTAAAATTTTAGTCAAATATCTTGACATTTAAAACAGAAATTATACAGATACTTTCTTCATTTTCAACAAGTTATATTCAAAGGCACAGTCTAAAACTCATTTCTGTCTAAAGTTTGCTAAATATAGGAAAAATAGAAAGATGTGTATCAGCAAAATTCCATTCAGCCATGGCAAAGAGGATAGATTATGAATATGGGTCTTGATGATAAAATCAGTAGTGTTCTTTTCTGGTTCACTGAACAAAGTGTCACAGTGGTAGAATGGTTTAAACATACTAAGGAAGTTGAGACAAATACAATAGATACGCACAAATGTGTGTGTGTATCTGTGTGTGTGTGTGTGTGTGTGCATGGGGATGTGTGTGCATGCATGTAATAGTGTTTTTCTCAGAGTATAATGTCTATACCCTTAGAACACTAGTCACTGAGACTTAGAAATGTCCTCTTACTTTTGTTAGAGACAGCCCATCAAAAATTAGCCAGAGGTTTGATAAGGAGTGATCTAAAAATCAGCATGATATTATGTGATCAAATAATATTATTTGACAGATACATAGAGAAATATTATTTTTGTGTAAACCTTATTGCTAATTATCAAAGCTAGATATCGACAGAAAAGTTTATTTTGAAAGGTAAAGGTTTATTGTCATCATCTTACCAGGATTATTTTTTCATTTGGTACATTCTTTCATTATCAGCCAGTAATGATAAAATTTGTTTAGTTTAGGGCTGGAGATTTAGCTCAGTGATTCCAGTGCCTGCCTCTCAAGCACAAGCGTAAGGTCCTGAGTTCGATCCCACTAACCACATACAATGTTGGGTGTGGTGACTCATGCCCACCCACAATCAATACCACATACCACAGTGCCGGGCATGGTGGCTCATGCCTGTAATCCCAGCACTCGGGAGGCAGAGGCAGGAGGATTGCTGTGAATTCAAGGCTTGCCTGGGCTACATAGTGAGCTGAGGGCCAGCCTGAACTACAAGTGAGACCCTTTCTCAAAAAAAAAAAAAAAAGATTTGTTTAGTTTATTGGAGTCTTTGGTTATTTAAAATTTTATGTTGTTTTTGCTTAAAATGGTACAGGTAAAGAATCTTTATAGCTGAATAAAACCATATAGATCTTGTAATACATCTATTACTATGTCTTTTTTAGAGACAAAGTTTCACTATATATCCCAAGCTAGTCTTGAATGCTTAATCTTCTTGCCTCAGTCTCAAAAGCACTAGGCGATCCTTAAGTCATGTTTTGTGGGTTTTAATAGTTGATAGCCAGAAAAAAAGACTCCATGTGCATAGAAGTTGATTTGTGATAACAATTGCATAAACTGAAGGTGAGAGGACATATATTTTCCAAATCTGTTTGAATGTAGGGCTCTTTTGAAAAGTTACACTTCATACAATTTGTTTTTCACACAACTTGTGCTTTACAAAGCATTTTTAAATCAATTTCTTTATCAGAAAACTGGGGCCTAGGGAGGGTGATTAATTAAGACTCAACACTACACCGTTAATTGATCAGACTATAGATCAGAATTTAGGATATCTACCAAAATGAATATTTTGGTTGAGATATTGATCGCGGGTAAAAATCTGACCATTGACCATTTCACAAACATAATGTACATTGCAGTATATTGTTGCATCAATGGTACAAATGAAAATCCTCTTCGACCTCAGGGAAAACCTGAGATGAGGACAAACCATGGAGTGGAACTCGCTGTGGAAATAGCGGACAGTGGGAGCCCCAGTGAAGGTATTCACTACATTAGCACCCGCGTCAAGGTAGATGCATAAAAATTGTTCACAAGTTCTGCACTTGGGAAAACCATAGACTGCTACTGAGAAACTATATCAGAAATTGCCGGCCACCAACAGTGGATGGAATCCTAGCATGTTATAAAAGAATACTTTTGTGATGGATCATACTATTCTTTAATAAATAATCTACTAGTTACTGAAGGAGCATTCCTTTAGTGATACTGTGGTCAAAGCACTGATTCCTAAACTACACGAGATAAGCACTGTTTCTCTTTGTTAAAAGGGGGAAAATGTCTCCCTTCAGCCTCAGGATGGTGGCTTTACTTCGAAGGTGAATCTATCTCTCTCATGTTAAGACTTGGTCTACGTGTGTCCCTAATGTGACCAGGTCCTTGTTGGTTTGCATATAGAAATGAATTTTCAAGAATCCACAGGTGTTTGTGTCCTTATCTGCCCAGAGTAGAACACTCTTCCCTTTCAAATCTTCCTCTGAATGTTCCCAAGACTCCCCAAGTGTCTGACTTTAACTAGCACACACGCTGACTGCCACTGTGGATTTCTAGTCCAACCGACTGTCGGCATCACACCATATATGCACATTGTTAGACACTTGGGGTTGATTTTCTGGTACATGATGACAAAGTAGTCTGTGCGCCATGGACACCCTAGCCCCTGCTCCTCCTTCTACCTGCTCCACAAAGGCGGAGCACAGGAGAGTCCGTCTCTTGAAAAGCCACTCCCAAATTTTGCTGCTGCCGCTGCCAGTGGCGCTCACTGTGAAAAAGTCTGCTTTCCATCTTCTCAAATCTTTGCTGCATCCTGACTTTCTGAACAAAGGAAAGAAGAATGGCTCTACCCTTCGCTCCACATGCAGAAGGTGCAGCCGATTTTCTTCTGCCTAGACTCTAACAAGTCTAGTCCTCAGGCAGTCCCCAGACGGAGCCAAGCCAGCCCCCCAAACCGGGGACTTCCCAGGTGTTCAGCGCCTCTTCCGAAGCACTCATCTTCCCCTCGTGTTTTGTGCATCCTGCCTTCAACCAAATCCTCCCTCCTCAGCAAGGCACATAGTAACGGTTCCCATGAATATCAGTAAATACCACCTGATACTGGTGGTGACTTGAGAGTATCATTTCCAATTGCCACCTGGATTCCAAGTTAGAAAAATATCCTTTTATGCTTACAAAAAGGCATCAGCCCTTGGAGGGGAAAAATATGCACTTAGTATGTACAAAGAGCCTTGCATAGGCAACAAGGGAAAGTGTGGAGGGATGGGAGCTGGGCGGAAGCCATCTGGTGCCTCTCTTTGGGTATTTATTGAAAGCACTGTCTGTTCACAACCCAGTCTTCTATCTCCACTGAACAATGACTTCCTTCTTAACTGCATGCAGAATAAAATACATTCGAGCTTTTTATTCTCACTTGAGATGACAGGAATTTAAGTTATAGACATAAACTTTCAGACTTGAGCACCTGACCTTTGATGTTTATAGTTTTGAAACCAATTCTGTAAAGGAATGGAAATACTGATGATGGAGTAGCCACCGTCGGTTAAAAAACTTTAACGATGTTGGTCAAACTCTATTTGAAAAAGTCTCTTTAAACATTAGACTTTCAACTAAGTTATGAAATCCCAATCAGTGCAGCTGGACTATTTCCAAGATGAGAATGGTAATGTTCCAGAGCTAATTCACAGATTACATCAATGTATCAACCTAACTGTGGCATCTTATATGACTTTTGCTCTGTGTTTTTAAAAGTCGCCATGTTAAAAGAAATACTCCAGAAGTTAAAGCAAGGCTATGCACTACTGTGATTGTATTCTTTATGGCGAGGCTCTCTCAGTTTAACTTATATTGTGATTGCAGTTACAGAATATATTATTTTTTAAGCAGTAATGATGATCAGTGCCTCTGGCTGGATTTAAAGACACTCACTAGTAGTTTGGTAATTGCGGCATTCTACAGGCCCTGGCTTCTGTCCTTTGACCACAGTCTGACAGGAGGGTGGGTCCCTACCCCTCGGGAAGCGCAAGGCCTTACTTGCTCACCACCAGGAAGGGGAAGGCAGTGTCCCCACTGTAGACAGAAGCTTCCACAAAGCTTCTGACCAGTTCTGGGTTGGAAATGAACAGCGGTGTGGTTTCCAAGAGTTCATCGTTCATCAACTAATTCTTGAACCTCCAGACAGAGGAGGCAGCTGTCATTTCACAGATGAAAAAAGTAAAGAGTTAGAGAAGATGAAGAAAGTAGAGCCACAGAACTGAAATGAGAATCCAAATCTTCTAACTCTAGGTTATGCTTTTCCTATGGCACCATATCTGAGGATGGACCAGGATGACCAGAATGACCCGAATAGTTCATGTGCTAAAAGTGGTCACTTCAATATCAAAGAAGGCTGAGCAACAAGTCATTGCATAAACATCCCAGTAAGGATATTATTTTCAGATGTGTTTTTGAAGGGATGGTGAGCAGATTTCTTCTCAGATACCTACAGATTTCTGGGTGTAGCTTCCGGGGACACTGAGAGGGATTCTGGGATTGTGAGCAAGCTCATCACAGTGATCACTTAGTGACGTCTGCCAAGATCCACAGACAAGATAAGTGGCAGTAAGTGCTAAATATTTTTGTTATATATATTATATATTCTCATTCTATATGGCCAGGATTGTTTGCCTCAAAATTTGTATTTTTCTCCCTGGGAACACAAACTTTTTTGTGACCAAGTTCTAGCCAGTGCAATGTGTACAAATGATGTGAGTCATTCCTGGGTTCAGGCTTTTAATAGGCTGCTATTTCCCCCATATTCTTATTTTCCTTTGTATGATGAGTATAGATAATGACAAGATGATTTTTATGCTAAAGTATCTCACAGCCTGGTGGAAATAGAAAACCTACAAATAAGCGATTGCAGTACAATGAGATGCAGTAATAAGTATATGCTAAGGACAAGGACTTCCACTTGGATGGATCAAACACTAGAAAAGACTTGCTGAATTGACATCAAAGTAGATTTGTGAGTAGTGAGTAGATTTCAGTGGAAGATAAAAGAGAGAAAAGCATCCCTGCGGCAGGAGGTGAAAGGATGTTTAATGATGCATTCACTGGTATAAGAGAATATTGTGAATGCAAGGGGTATGGTCATGTGCATGGCACGTGTATGTGTATAGACTGACAACAGGATCATCAAGAGTGGTAGGACGGGGCCGGAGGGTTAGCTCAGTGGTTCCGGCACCTGCCTCACAAGTGCAAGGTCCTGAGTTCGATCCCAGGTAACCACATACAATGCTGGGCGTGGAGACACACCCACCAACAATCAACACCGCATACCACAATGCCAGAGGTGGTGGCTCACGCCTGTAATCCCAGCACTCGGGAGGCAGAGACAGGCAGATTGCTGAGTTCGCGGTGGCTTGCCTGGGCACCATAGTGAGCTCAGGGCCAGCCTGAACTATAAAGCGAGATGCTGTCTCAAAAAGCAAAAAAAAAAAAAAAAAAAAAAAAAGAGTGGTAGGACTGGGGTGGAAGAGTCATAAAGGTAGGCACCACTTGTACTTAGATCAGTCCAGCAACTTTAGAGAGGACAGATTGAAGGGCAGTCTGTCCTCTCTATGTGAAAGTAGAGAGATAAGTAAGTCAATGGCTCTAAATATCTTGTGAAAAAGACAAGGGCTTGGGCCGGAGATTTAGCTCAGTGGTTCTGGCGCCTGCCTCGCAAGTGCAAGGTCCTGAGTTCGATCCCGGTAACAACATACAATGCTGGGCGTGGAGACTCACGCCCACCAGCCATCAATACCACATACCACAGTGCGGGGCGTGGTGGCTCACGCCTGTAATTCCAGCACTCGGGAGGCAGAGACAGGAGGATTGCTGAGTTCCAGGCTTGCCTGCGCTACATAGTGAGCTCAGGGCCAGCCTGAACTACAAAGTGAGACCCTGTCTCAAAAGAAAAAAAAAAAAAAGACAAGAGCTTTGCCAGTGAACATAAAGAGCAAGTGAGCATTCAATAAATGTATCAGACACATGTGATCTGATGAATGCTTTGGACACATAGAGGACTAAGGAATTCCACTCACCAAAGCAGGAGATTAAAAAAATTATAGTATGAGGAGAAGCAGTGAAACGGTTAAGGGTGTCAAACATGAAAGATGTGGTCATGGATTTTATAGGGAATTATATGTCTATGTATATGGACTGTAAGAGAAGTCAGATAAAGATTTAAAGGTCATCTGTGTAACTAGGACTGGAAATACTGAAAAAGTATCTGGAATATATTGCACAGAAAAGAAGAGGCCTGATAGAAGAGCTCTGAAGAATTCAGAGACAGCAGTCAGGGAGAGAAAGAAAACTCTGAGAATGTGAAGACAGAAATACAGGAGAAAAGACAGAGCATATGGACTGATAGAAGCTCATGAGAAGTGAAACTTGAGAAAAAGGAGAGTGAAAAGTGCTGTTTTTATTTATTTTTTTATTTTTTTGAGACAGGGTCTCGCTTTGTAGTTCAGGCTGGACCTGAGCTCTCTATGGAGCCCAGGCAAGCCTCGAACTCAGCAATCCTCCTGTCTCTGCCTCCTGAGTGCTGGGATTACAGGCGTGAGCAACCACGCCCGGTACTGTGGTATGTGGTATTGATGGCTGGTGGGCGTGAGTCACCACGCCCAACATTGTATGTGGTTACTGGGATTGAACTCAGGACCTTGCACTTGCAAGGCAGGTGCTGGAACCACTGAGCTAAATCTTCAGCCCTGAAAAGTGCTGTTTTGACCACTAAGCATCGAGCTCTCAGAGCATCTAGGTGGGATCAGTCTCATCTGTGATAGTGAATTTTGAACATAAATAGAAAGGAAGTGAGAACTTTAACTCCCCACAGTGGCAATGCTAAACCCATATCCATGTCGTATGATCGTCCTGCTACTGAGGTCATCTAATCGGCCTTATTCCTCCTGGTTATCTAGTTTCCAAAAAGAATATTCACCTCTACTTAAGACAGCCAGTATAGAGTAAATAAGTTATAACTAAAAATATTAGATGAAGAAACAGGTTCAATAAAATTGAAGTAACTCAAAAGTCTTAGGGCCGGAGGGATAGCTCAGTGGTTCCGGCGCCTGCCTCACAAGCTCAAGGTCCTGAGTTTGATCCCAGGTAACCACATACAATGCTGGGCGTGGAGACTCACGCCCACCAACAATCAATACCCCATAGCACAGTGCCGGGTGTGGTGGCTCACGCCTGTAATCCCAGCACTCGGGAGGCAGAGACAGGAGGATTGCTGAGTTCGAGGCTTGCCTGGGCTCCATAGTGAGCTCAGGGCCAGCCTGAACTACAAAGCGAGACCCTGTCTCAAAAAAAAAAAAAAAAGTCTTAGTTCATTATGGCACAGCTAGGATTAGAATACATGTCTCTTAAATCCTTCTGCTATGGTACTCTTAAAAATTTTTAATTGTGGTAAAGTGTACAGAATCTTAAATTTATCGTTTCAACCAGTTTGAAGTGCTTGAGGGTTATTTGTGCAGTAATCACAAGAACTCTTTGCTTCTTAAGCTGAGATAATTTTCATCATCAGTCCACCGTGGTAGATATTTTTTAAATTCTTTCACCATTCATTGGGAGAGCTGCCATGACAATGTAGATTATTAAACAGCAACAAGCCAAATTCCTGTATCATTTACGCCATTGTCATTTATGGTGAATGTACTAAAAAAACAAAAAAAAAGCTGAACCAATGGCACAAAATACATGCATACTGATTTTCCTTTATCTTCTCTAGTACTGCAAGAAAACTTAAGTTCTTTCCTTCTGAATGCTGAATAGAGATGCACACTGAGTGTCTTTGCACTCAGAGTCTAAGAATGCTATGTATTTTATCCTGTTAGCAAGGTCTAGTTGATCTGGAAACTCAATTTGGTGGATAGTGGGAAGGTAGGCAGAAGTCTATTTTGGGCCATGTGTTGGAAGTGAGACTTTCATATTAAAACAGCTTACCAGAGAAAGAAGAGAAAAAATAATGGCCTCTTATCCAGATTTATTTATGGAAGATGAGTGTGTGCAGGAGGGATAGAGGATAAGTAGCAAGAGCGTGGCACAAACATTGTAACGTGTTCTTACACTTGTGAAAGCTCAAAATATTCCCTCAGGAGCTAGTGGTTCCATCACGGGGTAAAACGGTAGATAAGGAATTCAAGACAGTATGTTTAGGTTTTTGTATTTAACAAATAATGGGAAGTACTATAAATATTACTCATCTTAACTCATAAAACTTATAATCTTTATTCAACACTTTGTACCAAAGTGAGTTACAATGCTGAATGTTTTCTTTTTGAGATATTTTGGGCAAAGCACACAAATTGGTTATATACTACTTCAAATAACAACAAAGCTATTGGGTTTTCCCTTGTTGAGGTCCTATTCACTTCAGATGCTCATATCCATACAATCACTTGTCTGGGCACCAGAAAGACTTGAGTCCAAATTCTGTTTCAACCAGTTGATGGAGGATGATCTGAATTTCAGTTTCATCATCTGAAATTGTGCACAATTATTTTACACTATATAGGGTTGACATATTGATTAGAGACTATAATTATGCAAAATGCTTAACATGTCAACAAGTATTCAGTAAATCATGAATGCTGTACTTTATATTATTATTAAATGATGATTTTCTTACAGTAAAACCTGATAGTTATGAATACCCTCTCCCACGTTCTTGGGTTTTTAAAAATATTAGTGGTGCTTGTAGTGCAGAGTAGTGATATTTGTTTTGGGGAAATGGTACATGCACTTAATATACCTTGATTATTTTCAGTTCCTTTATCCCCTCATGTGCCTTTCCTCTTCTCCTCTCTCCTATCTTTTTCATTTTCTTGACACAATTAAAATATGAATGTTGAATTTTAAATTAGAGACACTTCAATTAAAAAATTTAAAGGGAAATTTCTTCAGAATTATAATCAGTATAAATATTTTCTTAAGCTATAACGTGGTGTGTTTCTCACTGTATTGTCTAAGTCACTATGTGCTACTCTTGCTTATGTTCTTTGTCATTTCCATCTTCTTTTTTTTTTTTTTTTTTGAGACAGGGTCTCACTTTGTAGTTCAGGCTGGCCCTCAGCTCACTATGTAGCCCAGGCAAGCCTGGAACTCAGCAATCCTCCTGTCTCTGTCTCCCAGATGCTGGGATTACAGGCGTGAGCCACCACGCCCAGCACTGTGGTATGTGGTGTTGATGGCTGGTGGGCATGAGTCTCCACACCCAGCATTGTATGTGGTTACTGGGATTGAACCCAGGGCCTTGTACTTGCGAGTCAGGTGCTGGAACCACTGAGCTAAATCTCCAGCCCCATCATTTCCATTTTATTCCAGTAGAAGACAGTGACTAAATCTGGCTCATACTCAAAAGAAGAAAAATTAAGTGCTATCTCTTGAAAGTGAAATATAAAAACTTCATGATCAATTTTTTATGGAATAAGTCTACTTTAATTTTTCCCTCTAAATTTTTAGCTCATAAAGTATTTTCTTCCTTTAGTCAGTACTTTTTTAAAAATATCTTTGGTATTATATTTCTTTAAAATTTTTCTTGAATTGCAATGATTCTACAAGGTGAATTATATGTTTCTGCTGGTACTACCTCCTTTCTCTTTTGTAACTTTTTCTTTGTTTGTTCTTTCTCTACTAATCTGGAAAAAGATTCCAAATTTGCACTTGTCATAGTCAGTTTTCTGTCACTGTGAAAAAATACCTGAGATAAATATCTTATAAGGAGGAAAGGCCAGAACATGGTTTCAGGAGTTTCAGTCCATGGTCACATGGCCTGGCTACTTTGGGCCTGTGGTGGCAGCAAAAGTGCATAGCGGATTCTTCATCTGAGGTGGCAGGGAAGCAAAGAGAGAGAGGAAGAGGGTGGGGTCACAGTGTACCCTTCTAAAACATACCCCAGTGACCCAAATTCTTTCCAGCAAGCCTGCCTCTTGCAGCTTCTACTACCTCCCACAGGCTGGCAACTAACTTAACTTAGTTTATTGCCTTTGGGGAACATGTAGGATCCAAACTAAAACAGTGCTCTACATCAACTCTTTTATTATTGATCTCTAATACCATTTAGAGTTCTATTGCATTTTCATTTATCTGTAATACTTCCGTATCTCATCCACATCTGTTTGTATAATTGCTATTTTGTATCAACTTGATGGTTTTCTGCTCAGTTATTCTCATCATGCACATTTCAGCTTTTCTTCATCAGAATAAGTTTTCCTTGAATCAGCTGAAGAAACCAACGAGCTTCATGGCTTTTTTCTTTGAAATAAAAATTAGTAATTTTTATAGTCTCTTCCAGATTGGCCTAATTTTCATGTAGGCTCACTTATGTTTTCATTTGTAGAATAACCTTGAAATATGTGAGAAAACAAGATGTTTAGGTTCCTTTGTTTCTCTTTACTTGTGTGATCTTAAAAATCTTTATTCATTATAACAATTAAAAGGTAGGCTAATGGCTTCCCTCTGAGTTCAGTGCTTCTAGAAGGCATTTCTGGACATGCTTTGCTGAGTTAGCCTCTCTCATGACTGTGTGAATGGGCTGGGTACCGCCGGCATGGTACTTTTTGACACACACTCCCCAGCATTCTGGCAATCCTGTTCCCTGTCATACACATCTGTTTATGGAGCTGCATCTACACAGGTGGGAGTTACTGCCAGGAGCACTGCACTCGGCTTCTCCGCTGTCCTCTGAGTCTAGCAGCTTTTGCAAGACGTACAGTGAGAGAGCAAAGAACAACTTTTCACTTTCTGTTTAGTAACAGCTTCACTCCTGAGCAGGGCACAGTCAACTGCAGCACATAGGATCTTCATCTTTTTTCCTCTCTTATTTTTTCAGGTTCCGACAGTTTCTATTTCACAGATGGTGAGGGTTGAGCATGTTGTGGGGTAAATTTAAATACTTTTTGCTGAGTTTCCCCCCCATTTTGGTTAGCAGTTTTTTTTTTCTTTCGGAGTCTAAAATTAAGTACTTCATAGATCAAATATTTTGGAATTTCTGTGAATTTTCATTGTATTTTGATCTTTCCAGTTGTTCCAGTTGGAAATTAGACAAGGTTGTACTGTGGCGACCAGCCAGGATGGCATTTTAACTTGGAACCTCTCCTATGGCATTATTTATATTAGCAAAAAAGAAAATTTACATGCCCAAAAGTAGAAGATGGGAAAATAAATTATGACATATCTTTCTGAAAGAATACTTTCTAGTCATTAGAAATCATATTGTCAAAGCATATTTAATGCCATAGAGAAATGTCTATAATTTATCATTTAATTAAAAAAATTACACAACAGTATGCACACTTTGGCTCCAATTTCATAAAGCAACATAAAAAGGAAAGGAAAACAGAAGGGAAAAATATAAAATAGAGCATTCTGAGAAGATGTCCAGGAAGTGGCATTGTGGTAACTTTTACGTTAAACATTTTTCTTTATGATTTTTAATTTTTTTATCTTAAATTTTCTATTAAATACATGTTATTTATTTAAATAAGGACATTTCAATTTTTAATTATCAGTTAACTTATTTGCAAGGGCTCTACTTCTTTAAGGATTAATATTGCATATATGATGGCCTGGAGTTTGGGAGGAAAATGTATTCTCGGGTGTTGAAAGTAATTTCTATGTCCAACTAAAAAACAAAGATAATGTGAATATCACAGTGACCCATATTTAATGTAACAGTAGTTTAGGTACGATTTTATCACCTTTCAAAAAAATTGATTTGCGATAATAGATGTGCAAAGGGACACACAAATATGTCTGTCTTCTAAAACTGACTTGAGTGTCTCTAGTGGGCTCTTTAGTAGGACACGGGGGTCCTCTGCCAGTGAGAGGCCATATTTGGCTCCAAGGACGAGAGTTTAGGGTCTCCAAGGGTGGTCTCTGGACCCGCAGCCACGTCAGTCGGATTCAGACTCCAAGCACAGATCTTCAAGGTTCACCCGAGGCCAGTGGAACCTGAAAGCCTGTGTGTAAATGTGGGCACCTGCCATCTGCGTAGTGGTATAAACGTTAAAGGTGCAGACGCCTTTCACAGGTATAGTGGTGAAGAAGTAAAACTCTGAGGGCCAGAAGCATCTCCGAGGTCAGGTCGATAACAATTTGGAAGATACGATCAATTGCAAGTGCCAGATTAAACACAGGAAAGAGGAACTTTGTTTTACGCCCCCTTGTAGTTCTGATACACCATCTGCGTTCGCTGTAGGAAATAAGAATTAAAAATACTATCCTGCGTACTCCAAAGTTCTGGTAAACCTATCAGTTCTTCATAGTGGGGGAACCTGCTGCCCCGCGTTTCCGTGGAAGCCATCACTTCCTCACCGCGGAAGAAGGGCGTTCACCTCCGTGAGCCGTGTCTGAGGTCACTTGCTGGATCACAGCACCGAGGGGTGAAGATTCGCTGGTAACGTTTGTGGGTGTGAAGGTTCGGACCCCAAAGGGGGCTGGTTCCGACCAGTCTCACTTTCTCTGTTTCGACACAGTTGAAGAGTCAGAGGCCCTGGGCCAGCGTGCATTTGGGAGAAGGCGTCTCTGTGAGAAGCCAAGGCTGCGAGTGGAGGCCCAGCTGCCGCAGACGTGAGGGCGTCTGTTGCCTGCACTCCTTCGTTTGGCTCTGTTGGCGAATGCCTTGGAACGAAGTCCCTGCCCGGAAGGCCTACAGGGCCAGCCAAGGAGACCAAGAGGGTGCTTGTCCTAGGCTGACAGGTAGCTCAGGTACTGGGAATCTTCTTCACCTTCTTAGGCTTGCTAGATTTAACAAAAGCAAGACAAGAACCCTTAGTGTTCAGTAAAATTTGAATTTCAAATAAATAACCCTTTAGCATAAATATATTCCATGTAATATTGGAACTGGCTACATAATGTGCATTGTTTTGTATATAACCTAAATTATTTTATATGTACATATATATTATAGCTTATTAATACATAACTAAGGTTTTGTAGGTAAAAGTCTCCATACTCACTGTATTGAGTGTTTTGGAAGGTATATATTTCTAACATGTAATATTTGGAACATACTTATACCAGTTATTTGGCTCTTATCTAAAATTCCAGTCAGTGGGGTGTATTGTGTATTCTCTGGCAGCTGTACTAGGTTAACTTAACTCACCTAGTACATTCAACAAAAGAAAAGAAAGATTTACCTGAATATTGTCCTCCTTCAGCAACCTGGGCCAGTAACCGGTGAATGGCAGGTGCTTAGCATTCCTGTAATCTGGCCAAAGACTGTCTTAATACCAATCACAAACAGTAACGGCACACCTGACCACCTATGTTTTTTTGTTTGTTTTTCCCCTTGAGCCGTTTCCCAATATCTCAACAAAGGTGAAGCTCAGGGTGGAGCTGGCTCTTTTGCATGATCCATGATGAATTTCTTTTGATCGATATATTTTCCTGGTTCACTAACTACAGAAAATACAGTCATACTTCCCCTGCACAGAAGTAAGCAGATCTCCAGGATCAGCAGACAAAGTCAGCCAGGAGCTCAGAAAAGCAGTTAAAATTTATACTCTGCTTGGTTTTCATGCTCTTGTGTCGATGATGGTTTGGGGAAACAATTTTGCCACCCCCCGAACAGGATTTTCAGTACAAGACAAATGCCAGTTTGTAAAAAGTAAGGTCCAAAACTCAACTAAGCAGGTTACAGGAATTTATTTCATGTTCTCCAACTTGGCCTATTTGTCAGGCTCAAAGCATGGCTCGATGCAAAGGCTTTGTGTGCTGCTGGTTTTCAGCTGGGGAAGTTGTGTATGAGCTATTGCTCCTCTCCCAGGTGAGAACAGGTGTACACCACTTTAAATTTCCCGTGGATCTGATTGCATCATTTGTTATATTATCTAGCATAATGACATGAAATACGTAAATAATAAAATACCAGTTGCCTGCTGAAAATTTAAAGTGGCAGATCCTCTTTCTCCTGTTGGAGAGGCTGCTATCTGTTGATGGAGCTTTCACTGTTGAAAAATGACAACCAAGCCGAAGCCAGCCACAGAGGAAAACTTACTCTTCTGGCTGATGAAGTGAGTGCTACAGGGACAGAGGACGTTCCCTATCCCCCCTGTGCACAGTCGCCAGATCTTGCAGTTGCCACATGCTTGACAAAGCTGCTTAACTTTGAAATAAACACTGAAATCATAAGGCAGAGGAAGGAAATGGATGTAAAGGTCAAGTGTAAAAGAAGCTGCAGTATTTCCCACCATGTGTTTGTTTAAATATACACACAGCTACTTTCGTTTGTCTTTTTATCCAAGCGTCGACTTGATACGTGTTAGTTCAGGGGAGGTGAAAGCAGAGCGCAGCATGGCACTGAGTAGGGTATGCTGAGGAACGACCCTCATATGGTGGGGAACTCAGTGCAAAACTCTCCTGAGCTGATTCCATAGATTGTCTTGCTTCCTACATTCTTTAAAAGTCCAGAAAACTTCCCCCAAGTTGGGTGACATCATCAGTAGATTTCTACCTGCAATATAAACAAAATGAACCACATATTTTTGTTGTTCAGTTGAATTTAACCCAAACATGTACTGAGCATGCATTCTGGAGACTTGGTGTGAGTTACAAGGGATTTAAGCACAGTTTGGTGAGTAAAGTATAGTTTGTGACCTCAAAGGTGTTATTTATGGTCTTATGGATCATTCTGATGTGAAGCCAAGGTTTCAAATCTACGGGATCATTTACAACCAATAGATGAACTTCATTAAATTATAACTCTTAGCTTCTAAATTCCTTTTGAAAAGCAAAAGGTATAAATTTCAGTGATTATTCTGTAACCCTTGGAATAGAAATGACAATGGGAGATGAATTCACCAAATGTCTCTTGATGGTAATACCAGGGCAAGAACTATAAAACGCAATGTAAGACTAAATAACTCCCTGACCAACTCACATTCCTCTAGCCAATATTGTTGGGTTTCTAATTCTGGACCGGCAACAACCAGATAGGCAGTACATTCTGGAGGCCCTACAGGAGACATAAGCAGTGTGGGGCAGGGCTGGCTGGGGTTTGGCTATGGAGCAGTTGCTGGAGTGTTGGATAAGGAACAGGATGCCAGCGCTGGCCACAGTTATAGACTTGCCAGCTCTAAGTATTATCTGCTTATGAATTAAGAATGCATTTTGATGGAGCTCTGCTAATTTGCCTGAAGGAATGAAAGAGAAAGACATGGGAAAAGAAAAACATCTCCCAGATTGGTGAGACATGGATGACCTTAGCTATGTCAGTTGTAGCTGAATATGTATGTGGGAGGAGAAAACATTATGTATTTATATTGTTACCATTCTGGGCAATGTTTTGGATGGTGCACCATCTGACTATAAGTATTGGATCTAAAACTTGTCATTTGCAACAAAGATGAAAAATGAATTTTTGAGATATTTATTCAGAATCACTATGATAGTGTCTTATGTCTGATTTTCTTTTATGTACATCCCTTCTGATTCTGTCTCTAACCTTCCCTTCCTTCCACTTTGAACAACTTCCTGTTTGGCATGACAACAGAAATGTGTCTTAAAGTTGCCATGGCTTAAAAGTGAAACTCTGTATTAAGAAATGAACATGGGATTTCTCCTAAGATTGAATAGTTACACAAAATTCTCTTACAGTTATATGTGTCCATGCTTTACCTCACTTATGTTTGTTTCTGGAGGATAGGTTTTACCTTAAACTTCTGTGGACCCTCTATTGTGCTGTGAGAACAACAGACACTCACCAAGAGTTAATTCAAATTAACACCAAGTGTTAAATGAATGATTCCAGAGAATTGTTAACTGTCCAGTTGAAAAACGATACATCTACCACGTGTCTTGTATGGATTGGACATTTGTGTGTGTGTGTGCTACTGGGGATCGAACTCAGGCCCTATGCTTCCAAGTTAGGTGTGGTACTACTTGAGCTAAATTCCTGGCCCAGATTGGACATTTCTTAAAACAGAGAAGGATCAAAATTTGTGCTCCCCAAGCAGTGAGTTCTAGCTCTGAATCTACCTAATTTACTACTACTGTGTCATAACAGATTTCAACCTTGCCACGAAAAAGGTAGAGTTGTGCCACCAACATCAACCTAAGTGTATAAAGCTAGCTGATCTTTTTCTTTCAAACTTTGCATCCACTTTGTATGGTCTGTCTATTCAAAGAATTCACAGACCATAGTATAAAGATCTATAGGACTAGTTTTGGTATTGGATGATGGAAGCCAGATAACTAAAAAATGAAATAGTTAAGCTATAGTATCTGTAGTCTCAACCCTGCTAATTGCCACTAGTTGGCCTTGGTTTTCATATCCCTCCTCTGTAAAATATGATAACAGTTGTGAGAATTAAATTAGATGATGATGCCCATAATGTATGTGACAGATAGTAAGAAATTGTATGTGAAAATACTTACAGAATACTGGAGAAAAGATGATCAGTTTTCCTGACCTAAGTTTCAAGTGTGTTTTGAACAAGAACATAGCAAATGAGGAGGGATTTGTTTTTATTATTTTTCATTGTTTTACACAGAGGAAGGAGTGTGCTCAGAAATCAAATAAAAATAGACATACTGTGTCTTCCATACGTAATCCACGTTTGTTTCTAGGAAACACTAGGATGACATTCAACCCAAGAACTTGTTCATAGGATAAAATCTGTATCTCTTTACCTTCAATGAATGAGTCCTTTAGAAACCCCCATCTTCCTGGAACTAAAATTGAAATTTCCACCATTATTCAGTGTTCCCCAAAGAAGTTTAAATCAGTCTACACTGATTTCTGGGTAGAAGATTTTTATTCTGTTCCCTGAGAGCCAAGATCCTACCTGTCTGGATGAATGTTAAACCTTTCTCGGCATGCATCAACAGTGAGGGCAGATGTTGCTGCCAATATTTTTAGACAGAATTCAGAGACCTGCTATGAATTCTGAACAGCTGAACCTTTCACTCTCTATATAGGCTATTCGTCATCCCACAGACATATCTTTAAAGGCCTTTGCATGAAGTCTGCTCATCTGGATCTTGCAGTTCCATCGCCAACTGATTGTAGATGGTTACTTACTAATTGTGATTTAAAGAAGTGCAGTGGGCTCCATTTAGAGTGGACCAACCTATTTATAGATAGGAAGCCCAGCATTACTGCCATGCTTTGGGAAAATTATAGTTCTACTTATAAGGACTTATTGCTTTCCACAGTAGAAAATAACTATTTCTTATTCACTGTGTAGAATTTCTATGATTAGTATAAAATGTTTCATAGCCTATAGATGCTTAGTACATAGAAGATATTCCATAACATATGGTAGTCATATTTTTGATGAATATTTGATGAATTATTAAAGGGATGAACAAATGAAATAAAGTGAGCCATATTTTAAAATTCTGTAGAAGAATGAAAGGAGCATTGGTTGAAGCTGACACTTATGGCCATGGTATGATACTTTAAAAATAAAAATAAACGGCAAAATCTCTTCTAGAAACATTCATGGGTAGATAGTATCAGTTTATTACCTTGAACTAGTCGTTTAGCCTCTTATTTCTTTTTTTAAAAAGAGTTTGGTACTACTGTTTCTTTCAGCTCTAAAACTCCATGATCTAAATTGTAGTTAGACTGATATCAGAAGACATGAAATAGGCCCTTGCAACGCTTGCCTGGAGTTGAACTACTTTGTTACACGTTACAATCCATCCCAATTCTTAAAAGAAAAATACTGTTTCCTCTCATAGCTTTCTGTCTTCTCAATTTTTCCTTCTCTATCCCCGTTGCATTTTTTAGAATTTCACATTGTATTGAGTCATGTTTTGTTCGAGTCTCTCCCTCTGCAGCTGAGGAATCCTGACAGGCAAGGGTGATGCCGGATTCATCTTTGGATCCTGTAGAACCCAGCACAGCCTGCATCCCGGACTCCTTTCTGTGCAATCCCAGTGCTGCTGGGTTAGCAGTCCTCCTGGAATAATGGTGCCACCCTCATTTGTGGGTTTAATACAAGGCAGCTCCTGCAGCAGCCACCCATTTCCTTTCCCTTCCTCACCTGGCACTGGCCACGTGGGCACCTACTGATTTGAATAAACTGCCGAAGCAGTTGTGGCTTCTGGGACTCTGTCCTGCCTGTTGTACTGTCTCCTGAGGCGCTCATCAGGTCTCTGTTCTAAAGTACCATCCCGGAGAGGAATTTCCAGGCTCTCTCCCCTTGGGTTACTCAATCAGCAAGCACTGGCTCCTACCTGAGATGGCAGTAGTTTTCAAGCTGGTTTTGTCCATCTTTCACAGTAGAGGATAAGATCCATGAAAGCACCAATGTATCTGTCTTGTCTTCCTCTCTGCTGCCAGAAGCTGCCATGGGGCTGGCATATGGTGAGTGCTTATCAAATATCTATGGAATAAAGTAAGTGGCCTCTTCCTACCTCTCCACTACAAGCTCCAGATCATCCCTGCCCCCTTTCCACCTCTTCCCTCTTTGTCTGGAGCATACCTTGACCATTGACCATCACTGTGAACTTTAATGAAATATCAGGTGCTGTATTTTCTTTTTTCTACCTTCAGCACTATCAGCTAGAAACTCCTAATATCGATATTCTTCAGGACTAAAAATAGAAACTATATTCTGTAAATAAGTAAAGATTTTATTTTGTTAGGGAACATAGAAAAATTCTTTGAAATTTTAATGTGATGCTATTGCTAGATATTACATGATTATAATAATGGAAATGGAGTTGAAGGCATACCGGAAACTTGCCAGTTTCTAGAACAAGAGCATGCTAATAATAATTATTATGAGACCTCATTAGCACTGACACCATCTCGGGTTCTATATATAGAAGAAAGAAAAATAAATAGCTCATCAAAAGACAAGGAAAATATACTAATATTTAAAAAAATAACTATAATCTTATAACATAAGAAAATGTTTTGTGTGTATTATCAGAAGCATAGCCTTTCATGCAAGGAGACTGTTCATAGAACAGTTGACTACAGAAAGGACTATTAAATAACTTATGGGTGGACGAATAAATAGAAACAGTTTGAGACATAATCCTGCTGCTGTTCTGAAATTTCCTTAGGTTGCTGTGAGAGTCGTTGGACTAGTTCGTTTCTCACCCACTCTTTCCCTGCTCGTGCTGTGCATCAGAGATCCTGAAACAACACATTTCCTGACTGTCGGACTGTCAGTGGGGTTTCCAGCAGTGAAGTGGATGTGGGGGAGGAGAAGCTGTGGATTTGCCTCTGTTTCCTCGCTTGTGGCCATCTCCAGCCACAGCTGGCTCTTCTCCCTGGAGCCTGCTCTTTGGACTGAAGGGCTGGCGTGGGCTCTGGCTCCAACCTTGTTCATCTGTCTTCTGAGTCCTAGAGATTAGAGCAACTTTCTGCTGCTGTTAATGTCTGGGCTGCGTTTCTCTCTCATATTTTCCTTTTGGGTTCTTTTCATTTCTTTCTGATTATTTGCTGATACAAACTTCCCTATATTGAAAGATCTGCAGTTAGTTCTTTTGTGTTGAGTGGGAATGGACTGACACAAGAGCATGTAAGTCAGCAGTTCCAGAGTTTTTAGGTTTAAATTTCGGAAACTATGGTCTTTAGAGAAGCTTTTAGAGAAAGAAAATCCAACTCCACTAACTTGGATCATATTCTTTTCAGGCTCTTTATATAATACTTAATGTTCCTTGGAAAAAAAGTAATTGAAGTTTTAAAATGATGGATAATTAATCTATAATGACAATGAAGCTGTGATTTAAATATAATAATGGGAACTTTAATTTTAAAAGACCCATTGAAGTATCTAATTAATAAAGGAAAAAGGAAGGGCACTTGGGTGTTCTAACACAAAGAGATTCGACTGAATGTACAAACAAAAATCGCCTTCTCAGAAACCAAGAATATTTGCCTATTCAAAGGATATGGTCATCGCAGAACTCATTTTACAGATCCTTGCGAGCAAGCTAAATATAAGTGACACTGAACAGAGCGTAGCTAGAGAGTTGTGTAACTCTAAACAGTATGTGCAGAAGATTAGCGAGGACGGATTCCAAGGCGGCACTCAGGACGGTTCCAGTAGTAGATGTATGCCGCTGTGGCCTCGAGCAGGCACAGTAACTAAAAGTCATCCAAACACATTATTTAAAAAGTCAAACGGAACTAAACCAAGGACCGCCTGACATAGGCCCACACCCCTTCCACGAAGGTGCGGTAGCTTAGGTGATTCTGATGTCTTCTACCATGGTATTCTCTAATTTTTAGATTATGTTTTGCAAGAGACATGACCACAATGAACATACCTCAGACAAAGGCCTCTGAGAAAGAGAATTTAACCCAAAAAAACTTTGGTTTGCATTTTTATTCTTCTTTTCTTACCCTCACAGATGGCTTGAGATCTTCCCTTTCTTCACAGGCTTTTGCAGTGCAACTCCTAAGACTCGTGAAGACATTTTCTTTTTTATGACTTCTTTTCTCCCAGAAAATAACATGCGCTTGTAGTCTAAAATTGGTCATTAAGGAAGACCAGGCACAAATATATACCAAGGAAGATGTGATTGGGAACAATTCAAAACATGGCTTCCTCTGGGGAGAAAAGTTAAGAGTACAAAGTATTAAAAAGTCACTGATTTTTAATTTCAACTCCAATACTTATTTACTCTGTATGACAAGAGATGAAGTGCAATACTTAGCTTCTATGTGCCTCCCTGTATTTTAAAGAAGAACAATACTAATAATACTGTGCTGGCCGCTACTTTAGCTATTTTAAGGTGAATGCAGATATCTTCAAGGATAATAGACAGCTCAGGAAATCAGCTGAATTCTGAGTTGCTAGGAGAAAAGAACAATGCATTAAGCGGGGAGACGGGGGGGGGGGATTAGATGGGTGGAGGGTCCTCTCTCAACAGCAGCTCCATGAACCTAAGCGGACACCACCGCCCACCTCGACAGTCACTCACGTCAGCAAAACAACTGCCCTCCCCATCCATGGAAAGCCTCCTCCCTCAGGCCACCCAGTCCTGCACGAAGTCTTGTGTGGGTGCAGCATTTAGGTGAAATGTATGACACATCAGTGCTTTAGCTACAGCGGGCCCGGCAGGCGGGTGAGGATGGGACTCATGTAGAGAACTGTCGAAACCACAGATGTCTACTCGAAGTGCCCACCCCACATAACGGGCGATGCACTGTGACAGAGTACTTGGCACAGTCTACCTAACAAGGGGTTTATTCTGGCAGAGGCTGTAGTCTAGGATTCACTGATCTAGGAGCCCCAGTACCACTGCCTTGGGGCTCTTCTGAGACAGCAGCATTTTGCAGAGTGAGATCTCACATTTTGGAACAGGAAGAACAGAAAGGAAGAAAGAGAGAACAGGACACCACAGTCCCTTTGCATTTCCCCCAGTGACCTGAGGACTTCTCACTGGGTCTCACCTCTCAGAGTTCACTGTACCTCCCAGTACTGCTGCCCCAGGGAGCAGGTATTTAACACATCGGAGGTGACTCATTTAAATCACAGCACACACAAAGGTCTTTGGTACCTTTCAGCCCACGGGACACTTTTCAAAAGATATGTGTATTATCAAAAGCTGTTTTAAGAAACTAGATGACCTAGATACTCAAAGTAAGCACCAATTAATGGCTTATCAGGGAAAGCTAGCTCAATTACTAAGAGCTCTCGCATGACTCAGTATTTGCTTTAATGAGATCAGGAAAGAGGCCCCAACTAGTCTAGACAACAGGTTAGTGAAGGGACAAAGATGTGGAAAGCTGGCATGAGGATTCTATAGATTCGTGTGAATGGACACAAGAGAACCTTGGAGAGCAGATTTTGATTTGGCAGACATGAAGGAAATCATGAGATTAACTTTAAATAAGGTGCTGTTCACACTGGTGCATATCTGTAAGTCCAGCACTCTGGGAAGCTGAGGCAGGAGGGTCACAAGTTCAGATCCATTCTGGACAATCTGCTGATGTAGCAAGCCCTTGTTTCATAATAAAATGTTTAAAATGGTTGAGGGATGTAGCTCAGTGCAAAGGATCCAATTCCAGGCACACACACACAAAGTACATCCTACTTACAAAGGATTGTTAGCCTTACATGACTGCTTTTGCCCACTTATTTCTAGAAGATAGATATTTGTTATCTATACTTTGATTGAACAGTACTTATGAAAAGAGGGTATTATTTTTAATGGCATTTGTTCAAATATGTAACAAAGAAACCTAGAGCCTAAACTACCTCGGCTTCCTTTACAAACTCTTTTTAGCATTACATTGTATCACATAACAGAGAAGATGATACTTTTCCAATATCAAATAAGACAAGTGGTGGTTATCATGAGTGCCTCGATGTTGCTCAATCTCCTTCCCTCACTGCTACATTCTGCTTCTCTGTAGCAGATGAGGCACCTTCAGTTTAAAATGCAGATGTTCTTGGTTACAGTTGCTATGTAAAATGTTATGAGATAGAAATTACTGTCATAATTAATAATAGGTAAAGGTTTTACCTTTGATGTGCTGCATTCTACATTTGATTGAGTCTTTTTGATTATATTTATTGTACATCTCTATCATCTCATTGGTTTTCTGGCTGTTTGTGTGCTTAGCTCAATGTCTGTTTCTATTTAGTCAAGGCTATTAATGCCTTTCAGGCTTATTTTCAACTGCTCTGTAAACCCATATGGTTTAAGTTTAAAGGAGATTTACACTATTACACTCCTGGATATTAAAACCCACTTCTGTCTTCTTCATTTTGCTGTCTTTAAAATGATGCTATGATTTATCGAAAAGGTGCATAGCATTTTCTACTGACAGCAGCCAAAGTAAGAACAAAGACAACCCAGAAAAGAGACTCCCCTGGAGCCAGACATTGTGTAAAATAAAGATCCCCTAAATACGTGCACTTGTCAGAACTTTAAAAGCTTATTCACCTACACCAGGGAGGTACTGAACATAACATCTTTGTGTAAGTTGGGTTTCATGATTAGAGTGGACACAGTCTGCTTTTACTTGTCCGCCATCTTTTTCTCCTTTTCTGGGTGTAGTACTGAGTACAGTATTGATGGGACAGACCCACCTTCTCCTGGCAAATGGGTGGGCTCATGACCAAGAAGGCATTCATCTTCTTCCTTCCAGAATGTGAATATTGACCTTTATTCTTCAAACACTGAAAACAGTTCAGGTCATTTATTGTAACCGTGTATACCTAAAGAGACTGCCTATTCATTTCTATGACCTGGCCACCCAGAGCTGTTCTGGTTCTAGTATTTTGTAAAACTTGAATTTCAATTGTTTTAAATTCCAATTCAAAGAACTATCTCATATCCACTTAGTAAGACTATCCATTCTTTAGTATCTTTTGTTTGCAACCACAGAACCCTCCACACAGAAATTGAAACATGGAGTGAATGTAATCAGAAAAACTGTCTTATTGAGTACTGGTAGTTAAGAAAAGGAGAACTGGGCTGGAGATTTAGTTCAATGGTTCTGGCATCTGCCTAGCAAGTGCAAGGTCCCTGGTTTCATCCCTGGTAACCACATACAATACTGGGCATGTTAATTCATGCCAACCAGCAATCACTACCACATACCACAATACCGGGTGTGGTGGCTCACGCCTGCAATCCCAGCCCTTGGGAGACAAAAACAGGAGGATTGCTGAGTTTGAGTCTTGCCTGGGCTACATAGTGGGCTCAGAGCCAGCCTCAACTACATAGCAAGACCCTGTTTCAAAAAAAAAAAAAAAAAGATACAATGGCAAAACAACTAAGTTATTGCCCTGGACACCTGGTATCCTGTGCTGGTTAAAAACAAAATTTTGGAGTACATGTTTCAGTTTCATAAAAGAAAAGATACAGGAAGTTTTGGGTAAGTTAGTATTGGCTACCTTCCAGGTGAGAGGGTAGCAAATTTAAGTGTGTAAACTCTTGCTTCACTGTCCCAAATAAAATTCAGACTGTATAGTTCATCATGAAAAGCAAAGTCTCTTGCTTTATATCCAGAAGGCCTAAGAGCTCCAAAGGACAAAGCCCAGAGTATGTTTCCCCAGAATTCTAACTCTAATTCTGGTGGAATTCCCAGGCACAGAAAAGCTTTGACTTCTCTGTGGGACAGCACATCCCTTTCCTCATGGAAAGGGCTCTAATAGTAGTCATCCCTGGCTTTGGTGGGCAGGACCTCATGACAGCACATGCCCTGAACTCCAGTTCCAGAAAACCTAGGTTTGGTCCCAGCTATGGCATTTATGAACTCTCCGACTATGGGTGCCACCTAATCTCTACATTTCTTAATTTCCCCCGTATAAAGTGGAGGTGTTAGTAGCAATTTCTAATAAATACAATTATGATGATAGATGAATGAACTGAATGTAGAAGACTCTTGGATGTTACTTAGAATATATTAAATACTTTGTTATATACCTGAGAAATGCAGAACTACGCGTTAGGTTGCTTTTATTCATTCACACTCAGTGATTATATTTGCCACGTAGGTCATTGTGTCAGCAGTTTAGGCTTGTTCTCATCAACTGTCCTCGACACACCCATGAAGACCATGGAAGATCTCTTCAGGGCCTCTGCTTCCTAGGGCTGCTATGACAAAACACAAATTGGATAGAATAAAAGAATTTAATGCTGTCGCAGTCTTGAAGGCTAAGGGTCCAAAATCAAGATGTCAACAAGAGCCACGCTCCCTCTGAATCTGTAAGGATATTTCTTTCTTGCTTATTCTTCTCTTTTGGTTGTTTGTTGGCCATGCTGGGATACTTGGCTTACAAATTCGTCACTTCAATCCTCCATCTCCAAATGATATTCATCTTGTCTTCTGGCCTGAGTTTCTTCTCTTGTAAATAAGCCAGCCATATTGTAATAGGGACCCACCATCCTTTTATTTGACCTATTCTTAATTTATATCTGCACTAAAATTACTTCCAAATAAGCTCTCTTTATTTTTAATTGATTTTATTGGTACATTTTATAATACATTATGATCACATTCAACATTGAGAATTTGTACCTGTACATGACACATCTTGATTCTCATATTTTCCCATTGTCTTGCCCTCCCTACAACCCTCCACGCCTTATATACATAAGCTTATTTTTTACCATCAAATTTTTTCTTTCCCTTCTTTACTTTCCCCTACCCCTGCTCTCCCTTTTCCCTTTGAGGATTTTCTTCCTACTTCACAATACCTATCATACCTTTTGGAACTCATTTACACCTTCAGTTTCTCATACCAGAGAAATGATATGGTATTTATGTCTTATGTATTTCACTTATGAGTATTTCCTCAAGGTATATCCACTTGACTATAAAGGACTCAAATGTATCATTCTTTGTAGCTGAATGATACTCCACCAAATAAACTTTCATGCTGAGTACTGGGGTTTAGAACTTCAAAGTGTCTCATTTTTGGAGACACAATTGAACTTTCTTTTCTTTTCTTTTCTGAGACAGGGCCTCATTACATAATCCAGGGTAGCTTCAAACTATGATGATCCTCCTGCCTCAGCCTCTCAAGGGCTGGGATTACAGGAGTGAACCACCACACTCAGCTGGAGACACAGTTGAATTTATAGCTACATCTTAAAATGAATTTTAAATCCTTCAAGATGGACATTTATTTTTACTTTGCCACAGGCTCCACCATTCTACATTGGATAACATCTAATACTTAAGTGACATGCTTTTCATTTTCTTTAGAGCTTGAATGTTGAAAATCATAGAATGAGAGAATTAGAAACAATTTTATAAAAGTCATGTTCAAGGGCCAGAGATTTAACTCAGTGGTTCCAGTGCCTGCCTAGCAAGTGCAGGGTCCCTGGTTTGATCCCTGATAATCACATACAACAATACTGGGCATGGTGGCTCACGCTCACCAGCAATCAGTGGCACACAGCTCATTGTGGCCTGGTGGCTCACGCTTGTCATCCCAGCACTCGTGAGGCAGAGGCAGGAGGACTGCTGTGAGTTTGAGGTTTGCCTGAGCTACATAGTGAGCTCAGGGCCAGCCTGATGTCTCAGACTCTGAATTTTTCTCTTTTTAAGAGCACATAGTTGCAGCCAGATGCATTGGAGGCTGGACTGCAACTCTACCGCTGGCAAGTCATGAGGCTAAACTAAACTTACTTCAGCATCTTCAAAGGGGAGAAATGAACAGGTGGCACACAGAGCTGACCAGGCGTCATGTACACACAGTAGCTAGTATTGCTGCGGTACACAGTGGGCTCTCCCAACTTAGCAGCAAAGCGGCAATAGAAAGAGCAGCAGGACCAGCTAGTATTGGGTAGTTCTACCTAGGTGAGCATTAGTATCAAAATGGGCAAAGCTGTACATTACTATCCGCTCTTAATATGTTATTTTTATTGTTGCATATATTCTTATTATCATTTTATTCAGTGTACATTTAATTCTATGTCTGTTGTTAAGAAAGCAAGACCTGCACATTTAGATGTCCTCCTCTCACCACGAGGTCTCTCCTGGTCTTGGCACAGACTGAGCCTTTCTGTGCCCAGTGACAGTAGCACCAGCCTTTGAAAATTCATTCTGTATAGATTTTTACATCCAGTGATAGGTTTGGCATGCTCTTAGTGTGCAGACTTCATGTAGCCCTGGGTCTGTGTTTGCATTACTTCTGCACCCCCAGAGAAGAAAGCCAAAGAAAGATTAATTCATAAAAAATGAATGGTTGTTGAAACTCTTCAAAGCCTTGATTTACTGTATAATTAGTAGACAACACTAGAAAACAGAATATCGCTCTGCCTGTGAATTAAGTAAATTGATTAATTCATTAATTACGTATGATAACACCACAGATAACATAATTGTACCACTAGTTAACAAAACACAGCAAAAGAATCAAACGTGTTTCCAATGTGGTCAAAAATTTAATTTACAATGTTAGCTCTTTCTCTTAGAATCCTAATTAAGACCTCAATAATGCTATATATAGTCCACAGGCATTTTTTGAGGGGAAGTTGTTTTACTTATAAGGCATACTATAATTCATAACAATCCTCTTTTTCTCCCAGAACTTTGTCCCTGTCAGAAATAAACTCATTCATTCATTCATTAAATACAGTTGTATATCGTCTATGTTACAGGCATTCTATTACTACTAGTAGTAGTAGTTCATGTTTATTGTATATAATGAATACATTCACTGTAAGTGTACCTTCATTAGTGCCTGTTCATGGCATACCTTAATTCTTTTTTATATTCCCTTGCCGTCCCCTCAACTAACAATTATTGGTTTAGGACCTTTATAAACACTGAGGATACAATAGTGAACAAATCCCAAAAAAAGCCCTGCCCTCATGGAAAATTCTCCTAGTGTTCTGCAGGATTGTGGAAACAAAGGACAAATAAGTAATTAAATTTAAAAAAACACTTTTAGGCTGTGATAAAAACTGAAGGAAATTAACAGGGTAATAGGAACTGGCAATTTGGGGACTGGGTTAGCCACTTCTTAAAGGTGGCCAAAGTTGCGCATTTGTGGAAAAGTATGTTTGAACTGAAAACTAAAGAATTCAAGGCTAAAAATGGTGTCAAAGTCAAGGGTTGGCATCTACAAATGCCCTTTAAAAAATCAGAGCTAGGTAAGGAGGGGACAAAGCGCCAGTGTAGCTGAAGCGCTGGGGACTGAAGAGGAGACAAAGCAACGACGAGAGGACGGCGCCGAGCTCAGCTTCACGGGCGGCCTCTAAGGGGTGAAGAAATGACACGGTCTGGTCCTGTGTTCAAGTCCTGGCTTCCGCTTGAAGAACAGACTGGAGGAGACCGGAGTGGAGGGAGACTTATTCAGAGGCAATATATGAAGGCAAGTGGGGCCAGATCGTGCTACGGAGAAAGAAATTCAGCTGGGCTTGCAATATAACCGGGAGGGAAGAGGAGTGATGCATGAGACATGGGAACGAGCAAAAGGAAGGAACCAGTGATGACCTCTGAATTTTTGCATTGAGCAGCGGAGCGGGGTGATGGTACCATTTACCGAAGCTGGTAAGATAACTGAAGGGTGAACCTGATGTAAGTTAAGCGATTTCTTCTTTATCTGTGTTAACATTAAAAGGCTAATTTAGCATCTTTAGTAGGTTGTTGAAAAATAGGAAGTTGGATGCATAATTCTGGAGCCAGCCAAAAAATCAAAGTGGGATACGAATTTGAGATTGATCAGCCAGCAGATGGTATGCAAATCCACAGAACTGGATGAAATTATCAGTGCTGAGCAGGTAGATGGGAAATAAGACCGGCCAAAGGTCAACGCTGGGACCTCACCGCGGTTCCTTACAGAGGAGAGAAGGCCAAGGCCGGCAGAGAAGGGGCAGGCGGGGGAGGGCAGCCCGGTCAGCGCAGCCCGAAGCCCACGGAGGGGCAGGAGGCCGCCGGGCAACACCGCAGGACGCGGCAAGAGGGTTTCGCTGAAGCCGTGTGCAGATCTTCAGAAACCCCTTCAGGCTAGTTTCATCTGAGAAATGGGAACATGATCAGAACATAACGTCGGTTGAAGCAGAAATGAGAGGTGATGAAATGGAGAACAGGGAGTGTGGAATCTCTACAGAAATCGGGCAAAACCTAAAAAGAGCACGGGATCAAGGAAGCACTTTTTTATAGAATGAGAAAAAGCTTAGCATGTTTGCTTTCCTTTAGACTGATACAGCAGGAAGTGGGGCCCAATGGAGCCGGAAGGGGGGGCGCCTGAAGAAAGCACCGCGAGAGAGATGCCGAGCACAGCGGGAGGGCTTAGTCTCCCGGGGGACTAGAGAGAAAAGCGGTGCCGCACAGACGCAGGCAGCCAGATTCTCGATTCAGCAGCTGGCTTGGGAGGTGAGAACACTCCAGTCATATTGCTCATGGCTTCACAACTGAAAATGTAAAAGAAATTCCTGAAGCTACAATGATAAGATGCGATAGAGTAAGGGAGGCTGTCTTGCACCACGTTGGGCTCTGAGAAGACACAGTTTTCAGAATCCCCTAGAACCACTAACTGAGCAAGTCTTTGAAGTGAGACTGATATCAAATCTCGCCTCCGGCAGTTATGAACTACATGACTTTAAGCAAGTTCTCTACATGTTCTCAGTCTTCATTTCTTCATCCGTAAAGTGACAGCGACCGCACCCTTAACCCATTAATCTGGATAATATGTACTATGCCTGGGCCCACTTGAAGTACTTTTGAGATGACAAAGGAAGCGTAAGGGCAGCAATCAGAGATTTAAGAACGAACGGGCTCAGCATCATGAATGTCAAGGAAGGGCAGAATTTAAAGCGTGGGGTGTGGTCTGTAAGTGCACGCGGGGCAGGACAGTGAGAGTAGATTCGGGTAGAGCGAAGGCCACTGTCCTCGCTTACAAATGCATCCCTGGTGATCATCGCTACCACAGTTTCCACAAGGGGGTGACACCACACCCAAAACATGTAGGCAGTGAGCAGGGGAGTTGTTTCTTGAGGGTTTCAGTTGTTAAGGAGAAGGAGAAATCAGTAGCAGGACAGCAGCATTCTAAAGAGCAAAACTCTCTTTTAGTCTGGAGTAGGAGGAGCGTGCTGTAGGCAGATGGAAAGAGTTATGCAAGCGGGAGGAAGTAGGAAGCGTCCCCGTAGAAACAAAGTGCAGATACCTAGGCATAGCCAGGTCTTTGGAGAAGCAGGTAGAACCCTGTGTTTACAGAGCAGGCAAGGAGTGGATGGGGAGCATGCGGACCAGGCTATTGGCTGCAGTGCGCTCTATGTAGAGAAGCCCAGGAATGGACTCTCGGTGAACATCAAAATGACTAGAAAACTGGAGAAAATGAAAGACAGAATGAATTAATTGAAGGCCATCAGATTTGGGCAGACCTCAAGAGAAGCCTTCAAACTTCGGATTTACCTATGTGGAGATGAATTTTCCCAAAGGCATCTTGGGTTTATCTTTTTTGGCTCCCAATACACAGAAATGCCAACAGGTTGATCTTTGGTTGTTCTTTTTCCATGATCTATTCTCAAATAGGACCCAGAACACTGGATGTCTCTTTCCTGGATTGCCACTGAACTTCTAATCCATTATTCTGCAATGTCTGCCATGCTATTGGGGTACCCTGAGAACTGCTTAGGATTTCCCGAACTCATGAGCCACAAACTGTAGAACTCTTACAGTTGTGTAACCAACTTCACTCTGAATGGAATCAATTCATTGAATTCTTAATAAAAAAATCTTAGTCTATTGCTTTCATGTAGATAAGTAATGGAGCAAAGATAAAAATCAACCAATTCACGGATTGATGTAACAGGTGCTCATGTTGGTATGAAATGCCCATCAGACTTCTCTCTCTCTCTTTCACTTTCTTTTTCTTTTGCTCTCAGAAGGCCTGAGCTATACAATGGAAATGATCAAAAGATAAATTCTCTCCATTACAGTTCCAAACTCATAAGCCATTTCATTACTCAGCTGGCATTCCTGAAACCTCCAGGTTGTAAAAGGAGTCTATTTATGAAATATCTGGCTATGGTGTATAATAAACAATGCCAGAGTGAACTAAAAACAGACTAATTTAATAAGCAATTCCTTTCTCCTACACTGTTTAAATTTACATAATCAACTGGCTATAATATTTAGCATACTTTTAATGTTTCACATTTGTTTACACTCCAGTTCTCTGCTCAAGACTTTTCCATTCACCAAAATATGGATAGGCCTACAAAGGGTATAAAATAGCAAATATTCCACTGGTAATCATGACACAAATGTGAGAGACGCGAGAGGTGGAGCCACAGTATTTTTCTTGTTAATTACAAACTTGATATTCCATTAAAATGTATGAGATGACAAAAATCTCAAACAACTCTTTAAAGCTATTACCAGCAGCTAAAGGATTCTACAAAGTATTAATATTAGTGCCATTAAAATAGTTTCATCGAGTGTGTGTTCATCTCTAGATTGAAAACAACAGCAGCTTGAATAAGAAAATACCCTTGAGTGCTGTGGCACGGAGGCCAGCCACAGTTTCAGGGCCACAGAGAGTTCTCTTGTGGCTTCACAAGGACACAAGACAACGATCAAAGCCCACACTATAAGACGTAATGGGTAAATAAGTCTATTTTTCACCACATTGGGCTCCGAGAAGAAAATACTGCAGTTACCTCGATAAGGGAAGGGCTCGGATATCAAAATACATTAACTTTGCTTTAATTGATTTAAACAGATCCAGAGCTTTCTAAATGCACATGATGTTATTTCTGCATAGCGGACAAAATAGATCTGTGTGAGATTGCAAAGCTGATCTCATATCTCTGCCTGGTATGGGGGAAAAAAAACCCTCCCCACGTCTCAGTCTGTCTTAAAACACAAGTGCATGTGTGTGTGCCACATACACACACTCAGGAAGATATACATATGCATTAGCCAGATAGATAATTTCCTGATTCCGCAAAATGTCTTTTGGTAATATTAATTCATCGTTTTCCCGTCGCTCAGAATGCTACAGTCAGGGAACAGTAACAATAAAAAGCCGCAGCTTAAGTTTCCTTTTCTCCACTATAGAATTATTGATTTCAACCCCTTTGATTTTCCCGCTGAAATGATTTCTCTGATCGGTCTCCCTCCCTCTTATTCCCTGTTCCAGGGTTTTGATTTTTTTCAAGTGAGGAATGAGTGGCTGCGGGGTAGGGCGACCCGGAAAGGCTCGCATCCACTTTCCAGAAAACTGGAGCTCGAAGAAGTGAAGTGACTCATCTGTCCCATAACGTGGGTGCGGCAGCGTCCACAGGACCCTGGATCTCGTTATATGATATAGATCGGGACGGGGGTCGAGGAGCATAAGCACAGGCTTCCATATCAACCAACTCCTTTTGAATTTCGACTATTTCAGTTTTTGGTAAGAGAAAAAAAATACGGTAATTTCCTGTTCTGATAGGAGAAGAACGTGGGAATTTTATAGATGTTTCCTTGGTAGTTGAATTAAATAATGAAGCTTCCTCTAAGTCTCTGGGCTCATTCAAAATATTTTCTTCTAGAGCCTCTGCAGATTGGAGTCCTGTTTTTAATCTTGGGCTCACTAAACACCCGTCATGGCCATAAAAAGAAGGACAGAAACATGTGCTGATTCTCAGGACGTTCACAGCCAAGGTGCTGAAGAAGTACGCCCTGCCCCCACCCTCAGCGCTCCAGCACACGCGCCAGGGCCAGAGGATGAAAGAATTCACGACGCCGCACTGTGCAGAACCCAGCACTCCATATTTCTTTAATAATCCTAAAGCAAATGTTATTGGACGGACTCCTTTAAGTACTTTGTTTACTTTAGGGAAATATTTACAAAAGAAGCCTTCCTATGCGAGACACGAAAGACTTTTATAAAAGAATATTAATTATATGCTGAAAGCTAAAAGTATCATTGACCAAGAGTACCACTGGGTAAATGCCAGTGTACTATCTCACAGATCTACTAATTTAGGCCAGGCCTAATGCTATATTTTCAGCTGAGAACTGAAATCATTTAGTAATTATTTAGTTGAGCATAAATATTTAGAGACAGTTTTTGGTAACAAACCTTGCCTCCAGGAGCCAGGCCCATAACAATATCCTCAGAGCTGGTTTTCCACATATAAATCAAATATCAAACTTCACACCTTCTCTATTTCATTTTTATTATTTTGTATGGCACTGGCGCTCCCTTTCATTTCTGGCCTCCTTTTACACTCCCCCACAGAAAGGAAACCTGGCTGTTCCCCTGGGACCCGCGCAGAGAGGTGGAAAAACTGTACAAGAGGGGCCGGAGGGTTAGCTCAGTGGTTCCGGCTCCTGCCTCGCAAGCGCAAGGTCCTGAGTTCGATCCCGGTAACCACATACAAGGCTGGGCGTGGAGACTCATGCCCACCAGCAATCAATACCACATACCACAGTGCTGGGCGTGGTGGCTCATGCCTGCAATCCCAGCACTTGGGAGGCAGAGGCAGGAGGATTGTTGAGTTCGAGGCTTGCCTGGGCTACATAGTGAGCTCAGAGCCAGCCTGAACTACAAAGCAAAACCCTGTCCCAAAAAAAACAAAACAAAACAAAAAAACTGTACAAGAGAACAGGTTGCTCTCTTTTGGGGTATACCACTTGTCATTTGTAAAGTTTTATGAGAGGTTTGGGTTTTTCAGGTCTGGGGTTTGATTTCTGTAAAATGTGCTACCTGTTACACGCTCTCTTTGCCGTGTTTCGTGTTTGAACACATGGGCAGAAATGCGTGCCGCTCGCCCGAGCCACAGACGGCTGTGAAAAGCGTTCAGGACTCTCTCAGCCGGCCAGGGATTCCCCACCGTGAGCAACTGACCGGTTCTGAAAATGCAACCGAACGTTCCAAGCCAGATGCACCCTGCGGGGGGCGGGGCGGGTTTCCTGGACTCGGTGAACTTCGATCCTTTGGGAGCCAAGTGCCTGTTCGAAGGGGCGCACCCGTTTTTCCAACTCGCCTCCAAAGCTTCGCTGGGAGGGTCACTGGCAGCCGCTCTCCCGCTGAGCTCTCTATACATGGTAAATCAACCCTGTGAACAACGGTCCCCAATTTCACATTAATTGTCTGGAAATCTCCGTAACATCAAACATTTTGTTAAAAGTCTAGAAAGAAATAAGCGTAGCTCTTTTGTTGTCGTCGTCGTCGTTTTGCTTCGGAGTGATTTGTTCTAAATACAGCTTAACAGGCAGATGACTGGTTTGTGACTAGAGTATCTTTTCCGAGATGAAAAAGCAATACAAATGCTTCCCCCAAGGACGCCAACCAGGCGCAGAGCAACACCGAGCCCGCGGAATGGAGGCGCCTGGGGGAAACCCTTATCGCAAATTGGATTGACAGGGAGGACTCGGCGCCTTCCCCAGCACACGTGCCTCCGAAAAGCTGAAAGGGAATCATAGTGCTTTAGGAATGAGATCTGGGAATTGCCTAAATATGAGAGTTTCAAATTGCTCAGGCATTAAGAGAGTAAGAACACGAAATGCAAATATTGCGGGAATAAGGGGGGAGAAAGATGACACAAAACACATATCATTGAGAAATGGAGGCAGAATCTGGAGCCGTACTCTGGGGTTCGGGTTGGAGAAATTGCTTGTTCCATGAGGAAGGTAACTTGCACGGGTCCCTCCCTTTCTTGGGTAGCGGACTTCGGGCTACCTTCGCACCTGGCAGAAAGGCGGCCAGGGCTTCCTGCACAATGCAGTCGAGCACGGAAGAAGAAAATCTCTTAGGCCCTCTTGGTCAAAATCCTTCTTGCTTATGAAAAGCGTAAGAGACTGAAGGGATAAGTACAAGTCAAGCAAAGCATGTCTGCAAAAGTCACCGTAAGTGTTGGGATCTGAGGCCTTTGATTGTGTACGCGGCGGCCTCTGGGCTCTCCAGGAAGTTAAGCCACCAACACTTCTGCAACCAGGGAGGGATCAGGTAACGTGAAGATAAAACAACTAACTTCATTCCACAGAACTTAGCAGAAATGTTGCCATACTTTTTAAAAAATTCTCTTGGTGACAATCTCCTGTAGAGCAGGGTGCATTATACCCACGTTTTTTTATTTTTGTCAGGTAAGTTTTAAAATTCCTGTTAAGGAGTTTTTATGCCGTCAACCGTACCTCCTTCAAAACACAATAATCATTCAGTCATGGGGAGCCTACTCGTTCAAGCTCCGGCCGTAGCGTAAAACTGGGCGTGAAGGGAGTGCCTTTCTAGAAATGAATTTTTAGACGTTGTCTCCCACAAAGACGCCTGACAATGAGAGCACTGAACTCTACTGAGTAAAGGGACCGGCGGAAACACCACAAAGACAATCTTATGGCCACACAGGTCAGGAACAGCAGCCCAGACTCCTTCAATGTTACTTTCTTCGTGGTGTGGTTTTGAGAACGGAGTCATGACAGGAATTTGCATGGACCAGGGTCAGCAGAAGTTCAAAGCTTGAGGGATCCTAGGTCACAGAAGGCCATTATGCTGACTCTTCTCGACAGAGAACAAGAGGAACTGGTTTATAACACAAGCGATGTGAGATTTTCTCTGCTGTGCTCTATCAGCTCCGATGTCTCTCTCCCTTGCCAACCACTCAGTAGAGCGTATTAAACATTCGTGTGAGAACAAAGGGTTCTTTTGTCGGAGCTGTGGTTGAGACGGTGATTAGCACGAAAGAGCAAGAGGCAGAAAACAGGTCAGGAGGCTGCACTCCGCCTGTGGCTTTTCAGAAGCACGGGCTGCCCCTCTGGCGTCCCGGGCAGCCGCTTCCTAGAATAGGAGCTAGCCTACATCCCTCTGCGGGCATGACCTCACTTCTTCCCGACGGTGTATTCACATGTCCTACACCCTCACCGAGGGCCCTTTCTGCATGTAACATTTGCGGCACCATTCGAAAGAGGGTGCGCTCAAGAAACGAAGAAGCAGAGGTCTCTGCCACTCGTGAAGTCTGGGTTGGTTCTTGAACCAGAGGCTGGAGCTCTCTAAAACAAAGCTCATCCTGCTATCTGCACGGGTGACCAGGAATATCGAGAGGAGGTAGGTAGTACAATCTGAAAAATCCCGGTTCATAAGAAACCCACAATTATGCTTGCCAAGGTATCATTATCCTTGGAAGATGATCAGCAACATTTCTGAGTGACATAACCAAACAGAGAATGACTAGGCAAAGGCTAAGGCATCTGTCCTCAATATTGAAAGAGCCCTTCTGTTTCCACCCCTGGCTCCATAAACATTTTTATAACCCCTAAAGTTCTAATGTTCCACATGCAGCTGGCCCTTAAGTGAAATGTACTTCTACCCTGGAATTCTTTGTCTTTTTACCGGAAGCTAAAAATGAAAAAGCTCAGATATGCCAGTGATCCTTGGAAGAGCAAAACAAAAACAGTAATACCGATTAGTAACTACTAGAGCTGTTCACTGTGGCAATAAGCAGTGAATTTATGGTTTTGTTAAGAGTCAGGATACATTTGAAATCTTTTATATAATATTAGATATGAAAATACGCACCATCTGGACCTCTTGCTGGTAGCCTTGAAATGTCTACATCTCACAGGAATCAAACCCATTTTACCTGCTAGGGAATAAAACACCTGTTTCACATATTACTTCACACTGGGTGATGAACATTTCCACCATCTCCAGCCAGAAAGAAAAAAATGAAACTGTGGCTTCACATTGTTTAGTAGATTTTAAAAAGCTGGCAGGGTTGGGGGCTGTTTTACAATGTGCTTGGAAGAAGGCTCAGGAAATTGCCCTGTAACAACCCCTAATAATTTGGGGGCGTTCTCTGAAGCCTGCTTACTATCAATGAAAAACCATTTTCTTCTCATTATAAATCTGCTTATGAAAACACTTAGTGAGATGAGCCAACCGCATTTTGGCTGCTGGTTGCATCTTGTAATGGATGGTCCCAAAGTGGGTAGAAGGCTGTAATTCACCAGAGGAACTCTGGTGATGACATGAAATAGTTGAACAGTTTATGAATAGCTTTAGAATCTTGAGAGACGATACGACTTTGCATTTTTCCCCAAGCCATCTGTGGTTAGTCTATAGATACCCTTCTGCAAATTTGGGGGGCTCCTTAACGTATGTCTTTTTCACTTTCACAAATCCTTTTGTTCTTCGGCTGAAACAACTTTTCCTGATAAAGAATCAAGTTGCTGCCTGTTTTTTAAAAGTAAAAGCAAAAAATGAGCATATTATAATCGTATCATTATCTGAAAATATTACAGTGATTCCTTGGTATCTTTAAATAGCCAATCTTGGTTCAAATTTCCAATTGTCTCATGATTTGGAGTTTCCTTTTTTTAAATTGAATTTTTTATTGGTATTATATACAACTCACAATCACACTCGACAATGGGGAATTTGTGCCAGTATATGACACAAGTTAATTCTCATTTTTACCCTTATCCCTACCTACCCCCACCCCCTATATACATGTGCTTTCTTTTTCTTTTCAAATCATTTTTATTCTTTCCCCTCATTACTTTTCCCTACTACAATCCCTTTGAATATTTCCTATTTCACAAAATCTGTCATACATTCTAGAACTCATTTACATCTACAGGTTCTCATACCAGAGAAAAGACACGGTGTTTACATATCTGTGACCTATTTATTTCACTTATTAGTGTGCCTTCAAGATATGTCCATTTGCACATAAATGACTGAAACTTGTCATTCTTTTTTTTTTTTTTTCGCTTTTTGAGACAGGGTCTTGCTTTGTAGTTCAGGCTGGCCCTGAGCTCACTATGGTGCCCAGGCAAGCCGCCGCGAACTCAGCAATCCTCCTGTTTCTGCCTCCCAAGTGCTGGGATTACAGGCATGAGCCACCACGTCCGGCATGAAACTTGTCATTCTTTATGGCAGAGTAATACTCTATTTTATTTTTAAAAACCCACATCTTCTTGGAGGAGTTTCTTTGTTAAAATCCGAAGCCAGATAAGAGCCACACATTTATATTCCCTTGGAATATATTCCATTTTCATTTCCTCTGGCACCATTATTTGTCATAGAAATTGCCACAGTCTGTGCCTGTGAATTGCATCTCCATGATATCATTTCACAAGTTCTTGTACCCTCTCATTTTGGTGTGGTGGGAGGTAGGGTATATGGTGTGTAGTATATAGTATATCTATAGTTCAAAGACTTGATCAGCAAATATTTATTACCAATAGAAGTCTAGATGTGATGACAGGTCCATGTATTCACATGATGATGGTTGATGGTATTTCCTCCTTACTGGAGGCTCATATTGTCTAGTGGTTTCTGTTTCTGTCATGTCAGCAGTTGTTAATGATTAATATCTAGATCTGCAAATTTAGTCTTTGGAAAATATTCCTATTCTAATCCTATTGGACCTTCCTTGTTTACTGGCTGTAATAATTCCATAGAGAGAAACATTTTCCTAATCAATGTGATTTCAGTGGAATAGTTTATATAAGAAAGTCTGGCTAAATACTTGATCTTTCCTTTTATATGTCTATTTCAAAATCAGTAATTTTTCTACCTTTTCTAACAATTATGGAATTTTAAGATATCATTATGAACTGGTGGGTTTAAACATTTGAACTGTATCAACACACTGAAGTCTTATATTCCTCAATGGCTTTAATTTTCTGAGGAAAAGACTTTTTTTTTGAGGCAGGGTTTCACTTTGTAGTTCAGGCTGACCCTGAGCTCACTATGCAGGCCAGGCAAGCCTCCAACTCAGCAATCCTCCTAGCTCTGTCTCCTGAGTGCTGAGATTACAGACATGAGCCACCATGCCCAGCACTGTGGTATGGGTACTGGTTGCTGGTGGGTGTGAGTCACCACGCCCGCTATGTTGTATATGGTTACTGGGGATGGAACTCAGGACCTTGCGCTTGCTAGGCAGGCACCGGAATCACTGAGCTAAATCTCTGGCACAAGAAAAGACTTTTGATGAGACTGTAGTAAATTTCCTTACTGTCTGTTACAAGATCTTCCAAGCTCATCTTGTACATATTTTGTCACAGGCCAGTGATCAACCACTCCTCATATGTGCCTGGGCTATTTTTGATGTCCAAATGGTACCTCAGTCCTATAGTCCAGTCCTCAGTCTGGACACAGAGGCTCATCAGTGTGACTGGTCTGATAAGAAAGGAAACAAAGCTTATATATATATATGGAGTAGGGGTTGTAGGGAGGGCAGGGGAATGAGAAAAAATGAGGATCAAGATGTGTCATGTACAGGTACAAATTTTCAATATTGAATGTGACTATAATGCATCTATAAAATGTACCAATAAAATAAACATTTTAAAAAGAAAAAAATAGTTCTAGACCTTTCTATTAGAGAACTCAGGGATAAGTATGCTATGCTTTTGCTCAACCCAGGGCCATAGAATTTTTGCATTAATTGTTCAGTCTTAGGTCTGTATCACCTCCTCTCCCTTGTCAAACACCCCAGCTCTCAGCAAGGACAGCAGTAATGGGACAGCCCACAATTATTCATGTATTTATCACAGAGGATTGAAAAGAAGTGGCTTCATATCACAAAATAGGCCAAGATCAAAGGAGTACTACCTCCTTTACCAATGACACTGATAACTGACAATATTTTTCCCTTCTTTTTGTGTACTAGGATATTTCCCATTTGAGATGTCAAATTGTGATTTTTGTATTATATAAAATTATTTTTCTCTTTCTTATTATACTACCAACTTATGTGCCCTGGATTTATTTGTTTCATTTAGATTCTCTTTCTAAAAATTGCTTTCTAAATTTTATTTTTTGTTTTATAAGAAGTGTGTAAAATATTTACGTGGTGTGGAAGTTAAATCCACAAACAAGACAGATTCAATAAATTCTAGCATCTGTCCCTGTCCCCTATACCCTCTTTATTCCCGTAAACCACAAACAGTGCTTTTTTTTAGAAATCACTTCACCCTGAGGATGAAGTCGTGCGCCTGTAGTGCCCTGTCTCAAAAAAAAAAAAAAATAGTCCTGTATGTCAGAGCGTCTATCTTTTCATACTCTTACTTGTATGAATACCTGGAGATTTAATTTCTGGGATTGAAAGCCAAACTTTGATCATTGTTGTCACATTCTCCTCATGTAATAGACATGCTGTCCTGCAGGGCCAGTGACATTATAAGAGAGTAAGACTCCACTTTCACAGGCAACATCTTTTTTGCTGGATAGTGCTCGTCATCCTACTTCTTACCTTATATTTCTGGAACAGGAGGAAAAGATGGTCATTGTTAAAGTGATTTTTGTAGGGAAAGGTTTCCATGCAGCAAAATTCTAGAAAAATTTTTTATTTTGGCATAAATATGTAAAACTTCTGTAATCAGTTCTCCGATCCCCATCTCCATCCAGTCAGGTAGTTTGCTCAAAATGAATCCTAGAGTCAAGTTTTCACTACCTACTCAGTGGGTTGTTTCAATTAATATTTGTCATTTTTCTTCCTCATTTTGATTTACTACAGAAACCTTAGAAAATATAGAAAAATGTAAAATAAAAATAATTCCCAATTTCAACTGACACAAAAGTATAAATATTCTGATGTTCCTTCTCCCGTCAAGGAAAATCTATATAATGTAATATAAATATGTATATACACAACATATATTCCATATATGTATCCATGTATATTCAAAATGATTTATCTACTATGTGGTTTATGTTTTCATCTTAAATAACTGTTCTTTCTATGTTTTCTATTATGACATCCATTTTAGTGACAGAACTGCTCTTTTAAGGGTCTAATTGATATTTATAGAGTCCCTGACATTACACTCCCATTGTACAAGTGGTAAATCCAAGTGGATCATGACATATTATGTCTTTTATATATATCTTGAATAATTGTGTTCATATATTATAAAGTTTGTATGTATGTTCATATATAAGAATGTTTTTTTGTCAGTCCTGGTGGTCACTATAATCCTAGCACTCGGGAGGCTGAGGCAGGAGGAGCACTAACCTTAGTGACTTAGTAAGAACCTATCTCAAAATTAAAAAATAGAAAGAGCTGTAACTCAGTAAGAAGAGTTTAATCTCCCTGAGTTTAATCTCCAACAAAAGAACAAAAGAGGTCTGGGTTGTAAGGGGTCTCTCTGCCTTAGCAAACTAACTAATCCCACCCTCCTTTCTGAGGGAGCAGGCTTGAACTTGAGAGCTTCCTGCATCAGTCTTTCGGATAACTGAAGAAAAATATGATCACCATTAACAGCCACTAAGACAGGGGAGCTTGAGTCAGCTTTTGTAAACTGAAACTACACAACTGTGAACCTATATAGTGGGACTTAAATAAAAGCCAAATAAAGAGCATTACTACAAACAGGCTTCAAAAAGGGTTTATGAGATCTTGGTAGGTTTCTAAACTTGACCATGGATGCTTATACCTTTCAATTTAGTGAATTTGAAATGCTCGGTTTCAAGTAACATGTACGAAGGCTATTTCTGGACTTTGTGTGTAAGGAATTAGCATCCTTCTTTGGAAATTGAACCTCTTCCTTTCAAAACCAACTGAACTCATCAGATTGCTGTAGATAAAAACTAATTAAATGTTCTGCTGTAAGTTTAAATTCTTTATTGGCACAGATGCCTAAAGGTCAAATTTAGTGGCATGAGTCAAATAAATGATCTGCAATGTTTCAGTTATATCACCACATAAAGGTATAAAAAACCAGAATCACTACATTATAATTACAGTAAAGCTTCAATATAGTTATATTTGTTAATCCTCACACACACAGGCCAAGTGTGAGAATAAGGAAGTTGACTTAAAGATGCCTCTAACCTTTATGTTTCTGTTCTTTACTGAAGTCGAGCAATTGTAAATGGAAGCTCCCCCGGGGTTTCTTCCACCCAAAACCAAGGAATATCTCGGCAGGGGCAGGGAGAACCCAGGCAGGGGCCAGGGGCACCGCTGCTCAAAAGCATGCAAATTACCAGCAACTACTGGCAAAAAAAGACAGGTCCAAGGTCACCACTGCCAGGGGCAGGTTGGAGAGCTCTTTGAAGATGGAGAAAAACACAGAAAACCATGTTGTTTTCATTCTTTAAGGAACCAGGAGTCTTATAAGCAGAAAAAACGCTGAAGGTAGTCAAGCAATACAACAAGGTTTCATTGTATTTCTCCTTTCAAAAGGTTCCACCCAAATGAGAAAATTGAATCATTCTGTGGGAAGGCCTTGTAGAAAGGAATCTAGGGGGCCCTGGGGGGTTTGTTTCCAAGGATCTGTGGAGTGTGTGTCTTTTCTCTTCCAGGCACCCTGAATTGTTATTTGTAATTATTCTTTCTAACTGCCTTGTAAGGCAAAACCATTTTACAGATAAGGACATGAAGGCAAGGAAAATTTGAGAAATCATCATTGTAATACTTCTACCATTTGTCATGTATTGACAATCTCCCAGGCTTTGAATTAGTGTACCATAAGAAACTACATCGTTAAATCCTGATAATAATTGCAGAGATGGATCATAAGATTCTAAGGAACACTCAGAGAGGTGTGTTCATTTCTTCCCATAGGCAAGTTGTAGAAGAATGGTTCAGTTAGAATTTGAGCCCAAACTTGTCAGGTTGCAAAGTTTATCCTCTTGTGAAAGTTCTTCAGTGATAGGCTTGCCTTGCCCTGTACTGTCCAGGCGTCCAGGAAATGCCAGAGTAACCCACCACGGGTAAGAAACAGTCTTGTGGCCCCCACCTACCTGGCTGAGCTGTCACCGGGGGGCACCCACCTGGCCTGGAGGGCTATGCTGCACCTGGGTACCGGGGACAGCCCTCCCAGGCCCTGTCACTGTAGCTGCCACCATAGTTACCAGAGCCCATGGGGTGGCCCCCAAGGTGAGACTTTCCCTCCAGGCTTGGTCGTTGTCATTGCCACTGGTGCCAATTGTCACTCGTGCTTCTGTCTCTGTCAAAATGTGACAGAGGACGATCTATACCTGGTTTAAAGCATCTTCTGGGGACTCTGGTGCTCTCAGTGTCTCTCACGGTGCCCTTGTCCAAGGCACAGCTGGCCCTTGCCATGGCTAGCTGAATGCAGGTTCTGGCACTGCCCGCCTTGAACCACTCAACTTGCCAGAGTGCCTCTTCCTATCTCAGGGCAGTTTCCCTCACCTCTGGGCCCTGCGGATACCTGTGCCTTCCCTGCCTTGCTCCTGAAGGGTCGCCTTCTCCAGGCTGAGGCATGTCGGTGATGTGGGGAGCCCAGGACGGCGTCATACACTCCAAGAGGGGAGGAGTTCGAATCGGGCCCTGCTGCTGTCAGATCTTGTGCAAACTCCTGCACCTCTCTGTGGCTCAACTCTTCATTTGCCAAATGAAGATGATACTGGCACCTGTTTCATAGGACTGTGGGGAGGACTAAGTGAGTTAAAAAATGTAATGTGGGGCTGGAGATTTAGCTCAGGCACCTGCCTGAGATTTAGTTCTGGTGCCTGCCTTGCAAGCGCAAGGTCCTGAGTTCGATCCCGGGTAACCACATACAATGCTGGGCGTGGAGACTCACGCCCACCAGCAATCAATAACACATACCACAGTGCCGGGTGTGGTGGCTCACGCCTATAATCCCAGCACTCCGGAGGCAGAGGCAGGAGGATTGCTGAGTTCGAGACTTGCTTGGGCTACTACATAGTGAGTTCAGGACCAGCCTAAACTACAAAGGGAGACCCTGTCTCAAAAAAAAAAAAAAGCTGGGCGTGGTGGCTCACGCCTATAATCCCAGCACTCGGGAGGCAGAGACAGGAGGATTGCTGAGTTCGAGGCTTGCCTGGGCTACTACATAGTGAGCTCAGGACCAGCCTGAACTACAAAGTGAGAC
>PVIC010010485.1:0-43336 GCA_004025085.1 Thryonomys swinderianus
GGTGTTCGCTGTGTTCATGGAGCCACCCGGGTGCGCCCAGCAGACCTGGCTCGGGTGACTTCTCAGGGACAAATAGAGCTCAGACGGCCATGACTGTTGACATAAAAGACTCTCTTAACATGACAATAGTACATGTATGGTGTCAACTGTCCAAGCTATGTGGGGAACATGGGGATAGGATGGAATAATGCTCTGCGCTCTTTACTTACTTCACTTTATTTACTTAACAACTGAAAATGCTTTAAATGTCAACTAACAAAGTATCTGGCCAACCATCATCCCACTTAACTGTCATGTGTTATTTAAGGAGATACAGAGCGAGACTGTTGGGCGAATAGCAGCAGCTCGCTGACGCTCTCTTCCTGGCCGGACGACCCGTGTCCTGACCCTTCTCGCGCCCTGTGGCCATTGCTCCGCCATGCTGGGAGTGAGGCAGAGCACATGGCCAGCAGTGCCAGGTTTCTGTGCCTGTTTCCCAGTCACTTGGGCCAGTCCGGGCCCCGTAACCCCAGCTGCAGGAACGACAGGAAGGAAGAGCCCTCCGGGCACCGACTGACAGCAGGAAGGGGAAACAGGACAGCGGGGTCGAAATGACTCTCCACGGGCCGCACATCCGCACTCGCTTAGCGGGAAGGCGGCCCCTCTTCCGCCCAGACGTGTGTGTGAGCCGCGGGGCCCCGTCCCACGATGTTCCTCGGTGAGTTCACTCCCGACAAGCACGAGTGACCGCTGACCTCCCAGGGGCCACAGTGAGACAGCCAGCCCTGGCCTTCCACGGAGACCCGCCGCTGTGGCTGTGGAGAACTGGCCGCAGCCGTGCGCCGGGACCGGTCTTCTGAGCTCGGAGCTTTCCCTGCTGGGCAGTGACGGTAGTAGACGGGTGCGCTTAGGTCCCTTTCTGGGAGCCACAGGTCTGTCCTGTTTCTGTTCCGAAATTTTCCGTTACTGAAAGTCTTTCTCTCCTCCTCCCTCCCTCTCCCTCTGCCTCTCTGCCTCGGTCTCTGTCTCGTCCCATCTGCCTTTCTGTCTGTCTGTCTGCATCAGTCTCTCTCTGTGACTCTCTCTGTCTTTCTGTTTTTTGCCACTGTCTCTCTGCGTCTGACTCTCCCGAGGAAAGGGCCTGGGCACGCTGGCCTCAGGGCTCCGGCTCTCACACTGGTCCGGCCAGCGGGCGCCGTGAGCATCCTGACTGTCTTGCAATCACCGCTCGAGAAATCAGGGGTCTGGCCGTACAGCTAGAAAAGGCGAAATATGAGAAGAAGCACCTTGTGTCTGGGTCTTTCTCGTTGGAGATGAATGAAGCAAAGTGAAGCTGAGTGTTCTGGCCCTGCTGGCGTCAGAGCAAGAGGACACGCCGGTCCCAGGAGTGGAGCCGGCGGGGCAGTGCCAGGCTCCCAGAGCCGCTGTCCCCATCCGCTGCCCACCGGCGAGCCAGGCCAGGCGGGCGTCCCTGAGCTCAGTCAGCCTCACCCCAGGAAGAGCCCCAAAGAGCACCCGAGCCCAGGGCGCCTCTCCTGTTCACACACAGCCTCCAGTGGCCCCGGGGACAGAAGAGCGGTGGTCTGCAGGCCGGGGTGCGGGCCGCCTGTGCGCCCCACGCCCCGCAGCCTGCGCGGACGGCCCTGCCTGTCCAGTTCTTCTCTGCAGAACGGCGAGCGCATGTAGCCACCTGCAGGGTCAAGGTCAGAATCCGCCCTTCGCTCTGTGACCTCCGCATTGAGCGCCGGGCTAACCGTGGCCCTGCTCTCAGCGTGGCCGTGAATCCCGAAGGGAGCAGAACACAGTGCAGACGCCAGGTCATGTTCTCACAAGTTCTGTTCGTGACAAGGACTATATTTTTATTTTTCATAGTGCTGAAACATTCAAATTGACCAAAAGTTGTTTGCCCACTGAGCTAGGATAATAGTTCTTAAATGCTACCATTTTTTTTTCTTCAGTTAGCATGATGTGTTAAAAATCACCCATAAAATGTCCTTGCCCTGCCTGAAGTAGAGGGAGGGTCCTTGTCTGAGGGGCACCAGGGTTGTAAAGTGCCCCCTGCATCTCTAAGAACATTGTAGAACACTCCACGGCTTATGAATAGGCTTCTGTTTTATCACACACTTATCTGTTTCTTACTTTACACAGAGGACCACTGAGGCTATTCCTAATGAGGTAAAAGCAATCATCAAAAACTGAGTTTGATATGACAGAACACACAGACAAGTTTAACAAAGAGGTTAGTGAATCAGCTATCTTTTCCTTTTGATCTTAGCTTGGATAGGTAATAATTAGTGCTGTAAACTTTGAGTGGCCTTGAATATATTTTTAATATTTTCATGGTGTAATCTCTTCTCTCAGCCTGTGTCTCATTTTTGCTTTTAAAAGATTTAATGTGCATGAAAGTCTATCTGTTCTGCTTAAAGGATAAACATTCCTCTGTCCTGGTCTAGTAAAAATTCATAAAGATCATTATCAGGAAAATCGTTGTTGGACAATGGCAGCAAGAAAGTAGGGAAATTCCCGTCCCCGGGGAAACCACAAGCTCCACAGGAAGGTCGGAGACGGGTGTCTTCCACCAGCCCCGGCTGGCACACCGAGGGCTTGCGGTGGCTCCGTGAGATGCCACTTGCCCGTGTCGCCAGGCGTCAGGGGCTGACGCACTGTTTTCCTACTCGGAAGCCAGGTGTGCGCCACCGAGTCACACAATTACCTGCTTGAAACTCAGCGGAGGAAATGACACACTACAGACCCGCAGCCGAGAGAGCCAGCCGCACTCAGGGTGGCGATTGCCTCCTTCCCTGCGGGGCACCTCCGTCCGGGCAAGGACCGAAGTGGAGCCTGGCGGGACGCGGGAGAGGTCCCGAGGCTGGACGCGCGAGCGACTTCTGGCGGAGCCAGGAGACCGCAGGCCCCGGCGGGGGTGAGGAAAGACGCCGGGACCGGGCTCTGCCTCCGCGGACCCTGCGCCTCCTCCCGCCTGTCCGTGCGCACAGAGCGCTCTAGGCCGGCGCGGTGAACCTCACGCCTTGAGACCGCACGCAGGCCCCGCGTGTGCTGCTCCCGGCAGCGATTTCTGCGGCAGCTCCTTCCCGGAATCTGTGGCTTTGTAACTACAAAAGGCGGATTTCGACTTTGACACCACAGGTTGCTACATGTGCTCGCAACAGTGAAGGCGCCCGGCCACCCCCACCGTGCCTCTCCGCATCATCATCGGGGAGCATTGCCTCTGCCCGCCTGGGCGCAACTGGGAAGCCTGGCACCTTCCCAGCCCCACGTGCACCGTGGGAAGAGCCCAGGCTCCGCGCACTCTGCCGCTGCCCCGAACGGAAGGACGCACTCGCTGTCCGCTTTGCGTTTCTCTTCCCGGGGTTCAGTGTGGCCTCGGACTCCCAGGAAGCGTCTGCTCCGTGAAAGTCCTCAGTTCTTGTTTTCCACATTTCTTTGTAAAGGCAAATAAAAGACTGTCGCCAAGTCTGGTGTTTGTAGTCAGTTGTCTGAAAACAAAATGTATAAGGTGTTGAAAAAGTTCCACAATCAGTCACTAATGGTTTTAAGTGTAATGAACAGAATATTTACGTAATCCCCGAGCTAAAGAAAATGTTCTTCAGAAACAATACACACCTGAGTGGAGTTACCCTGTAATTCCCTTAGTCTTCAAAAAGCACACCAGGATTTCCAGTGCTCTCTAAGGAGGAACGCACACACAATGAAGGGAAGGTTGCTTAACTACCGACTTCCCTAAAAACATCTAAATCCAGCACAGCTTAAGAACAGGTCAGTGTTTTGGAAAAGCATTTAAAGCTCAGATTCGTCAAATGAGCTAAGATCCCACCTGTCGACTAAGAGACTTTTCCGAAGACTGGAATTGAACTGTCCATTGTGAGCTTGTCCACTGTGGCAGATGAGAGCTTTCTTCCAGCTGATGAATATTCACATTGTGTGGTGAGATCAAACAAATGCAGGGTTTTCATAAGTCAAACACGTTCCTTTTAACAGGATCTATTTTAAAGAGATCTGTTTCGGGAGAAGTTAAGACGCCACTAAAAGTGACAAGCTACAGACCAGCATCCACGTAGAAACTCGTTTCATCTGACAAGAGCGGGGTTCGCTGTGTTTGTGCGAGAACAGAAATGGAGCAGTGACTCGCGTCACAGGCACTGAATGACGCAAGCGAAGCAGTGTTTCCCGGTCACACACAGAGCAGGTCATGTGATGAGACGTTAAACAGAACCCTTCCTGGGCGGCTCCGCCACTGTGCCTCTGCCCCTGATTTAACTGCTTATGTATCAGAGTATTTCACTCCTTTCAAATTTTCAGACCATCTGAAATTAACTGCGGGGAAGTCAGTTAAATTTGAAATTCTCAGAAAAGCTTGATATTACTTTTCCATGATGGTAAAATAACTCCATTACTCTGGCAAGATTCTACTGATATACATTCTTAATGTAGGAGAAAGTTGTGGATTAAGTATCTATATCATTTATAAGGAAGTAGATAAATTCAAATACAATGTGTCATGAAATACTTCGCAGCTAAGTTTCTGTTTGTTCCGTTGGCTGAGTAGTTGGTCTGTGCTGACACCTTCCCACTGAGCTATGTCCTCAGTCCTCTTTATTCCTTCACTTATTTTTAAATTTTAGGGCAAAGAATATCTTACTAAATTGTCCAGGTAGGACTGGAACTCACAGTCCTCCTGATTCCGTCTCCCAAGTTTTGGGACTGTGTGTCAGTGACTCCTACTGTTCTATGAAAAGTACCTTTCTGGATCCAAAATCACAAAACTTAAACACCAGAATTTGGTGCATTCATAACAGTTGGAAAATACCGTCAGTTTTGAGATAAGGGAAATTACTATGTTTTATGTTAAAGCAGATAAATATGTTGGGTATTATATCTATAAATATTTTTTAAATGGTAGAAAAGAGTTTGTCCTCTCATTCAGAGAGTGAAACTCACTAAATATCCCATTTCTCCCTATAATCTTCACACCCTCAGAATTATTTTGACCCGCATGACTGTTTAAGGCAACACAGTGTGGGAAGAGGATCACACGTTTCCTTTGTGGCCTGAAGCGGTGAAGACGCCAGCGCCACCCAGCAGCCCTCCCTCCTGCTCTGACCAGGGCAGGGCAGCGCTAGGGCCCCGCTGTCACAGCATCCAGGTCAGGGATTCCTGAATCGACGTAGGAGAACAGCACCCCAACCTGTCCTGGACTGGCAGTGAGTCAGAAACGAGCGCTCCCAGCCTGGGCACTGAATGCGGCATCATTTTCACAGCCTTGATTGCTGTAAAAGCTGAAGCAAACAGGAGAGGTTGCTTTCAAACACATGCTCTATGTGGCATCAACCAAGTGCCGCCGGGGTGGGTGAGCAGAGAGAGAGCTGAGGCCAGGCCCTGAGGGGAAGGCAGCGTGTGTGCCGGGGGACTCTCTGGACCCCACTGGGAGAACCTCCAGCCGGCCTGGGGTGAGTATCTACAGACAGCCCTCCGTGTACCGCTCAGTGCTCCTCCGCCCGAGTCCTTTTCTTCTGTTCACTCTGATGGATCTCCGTGTATTTATTATTAGGAAGCTCGAGGGAATGGTATCCTGGTCTTTTCACGTTTTACTTCTCAGTAAAAAGTAGTCACCGCTGAAGCCAGACACCGAGTGCCGGGGGTGTTGCACATGGACAGGATCTTTGGATTTTTCTCAGGTAGAAAGTACTTGAGGGTGATGGTGGAGTTTCGCCATTTTTAGTAGATTGTAGGAGACAACTTGAAGACAGAGGTGGCACCCCGTTGCTTGGTTTGGGCTCAGCAGGGGCCAGTGCGCCCCTGTCAGGAAGGGGATTAAAGCAACCAGGGGAACTTCCGGGCCACAGGGGCTGGGATCATGTGCCCCGCAACCTCCCTCCCTGAACCCCTCAGAGGAAGGAGAGGAAGGCGAGTGGGTCACAGGCCCCAGCAGCCTGGCCCTCAGGCTGCTGCCCAGAGCGGAGTGGCCTCGGGCCAGGGCCCCAGGAAACAGCAGCTTCTTCACTTCCACACACCAGCATGACTCAGGCACCACTGTAACCACAGTTAGCATAAAGCAAGGAGAGAAAACATCAGGTTCCGTTTTAGAAAAAAGAACAGGTTGGACTACTTTTTAAAAGATTCGCATTTGTTCAAACTGATTCCTACCTATTACTGTGAAACTGATCTCTCTGCTACATTTTAGACTTTACTATGCCAGAATTATTTTCTCCACATAAGGCCCTGTAGCAGAGGCTTTAAAAACTTAACACATTTGTCATAGTCTTAATAATGTGGAAACTATAGATGATTAGTTTTCAATTTCCAAGTGTCACAGAAAAGTGATCGCAGCCCTGACATCTTCACAAAATAAATGAAGCAGGAGCCGGTGAGTTATTTAAAGGACTCGTTGGCTTCCTCGTGACCCTATTTGTAATTGAGACAGTGGTGTCCTAGAAGTATCCTCCACAAAATGATTCACAAGGCTTCTAAATATTCTGAACTGACTGACATGGTAAGGAGGAGGCCTGTGCTGCAGCCAACCTCTGGGGCCGGGTGAAAGAGGACACTTGGCCCCTAGGTGATTCATGGTCACGGCTGATAGCAAGTGCTTTAAAAATATTTTTTCCTAAAGCTCCAAGAGCTCAGAAAACAAGGTCAGTGAGGACGTACATTTATAAACATTTTCTCGGTTGGTCAAAATTGCAGCAGGTCGGGGTACAGGACGTTTAAAATCTCATTCCTGCTAACAAGAGACTTTCCCTAAATGGACTGTGTGGTACAGAGAACGAGTTTCTGAGAATATTTTTCCACTTTCTTTTTCTATAAACAGGTCAAGATCCCATCTATACACAGGAGACCGCGTGGGGCTGTGATCGGCCTGCTCACGGCTCGGGACTCCTCTGAACAAATCAGAATTAGACTTTTCCCTGAGGACTGACGTCGTCTGCAGTGACTGGACTCTCAGTCACTGGCGTGATTCTGAAGTGACGTGTTACGAGCGAACCTTTTAGCCTGTCACTGCCCGCGTGTGGCGCATACTGTTTACGATCCCGGTGTGGGGCCGGCACACGAACACGACACAGCCTCGCCCCTTCGTCATCCCTTCCGTCCCTGTGTCGGCCTCTTTCCTCCCGCTTTGCTGCGTGTTTGTGGTACACAGTGTTCATACTCCTTGGGCGCGGGTGGTGCGGGGGCGGAGCGTGTCCCAGCCCTCGGTCAGGTCCTTCCTCATCCTTCCCCGCTCTTCTCATCTTCTGATCTCTTGTCCTTCTGGGTTTCTATACAAGAGAAATCACGATATTGAACCTAGTTTGTCCTCACGTTATGGTCTCAGTCTGCATCTATTTTCCCACAAATGACTCAGTTAATCTCTCTCTATGGCAAACTAGTACTCAGTGGGGTGGAAGCACCATATTTTCTTTATCCATTCATCTGTCCGTGGACTTACAGGCCACGTCCAAGGTTTACCAATTATAGCTGTGCTGCTATAAACATGGCTCCAGGTATGTAGCCATAATGCGCCGTCTTTGACTCTTTCAGGAGGGTCCCTAGAAGGGGAGTGGCTGGGCAGGAAGGAACCAGTGGCTTATATTCCCACTGTAGTACAGGAGGACCCCACACCCCCCTTTGTGATGCCGGCCATCTTGATGCTGGAATCTCAGTATTGTTTAATTTACATTTCTCCAAGGGCCAGCAGAGTTGAGCTTCTTACTATTTGCACTTCTTACTATACGAAGACTCCAGACATTTTGCTTGCCCATTCTTTTTTGGGGTCCTTTATTTTGGGAGGTCTAATTTATTTATATATATTCTAGGTAGGAGTCCTTTGATTGGGGGTTTGCTGGTAAAAATTATTCCCGTTTTCTAAGTTGTCTTTTCATTCAACTGGTTGTTTCTTTTGCAGTCTAGAAGATTTTGTTGTTTCTCAGAACTATTTCCTGCTCACCTGGGGTTCTATTCCGAAAGTCCTTGCTGTATCTCTGACTGAAGGAGTTTTTCACCTACCTTGTCTTTTAGCAGGTTAAGTGATTTTGGTTTGACATTTACATCTTGGATTCATTTTGATTTTACTTTAGTACACGGTTGGAACTATGGATATAGATTTAATCTTCTGAAATTTAAATATTTTAAAGTCTTACTGCAAATGAACTGAAGTTACATTTTCAAATTTGCTGAACTTCGGGAATTTCTTCAGGTTGAGGATAATAGCGGCTCCTACAGATGACAAATCTTCCTGCCGCGCTGGAGCAAGCCAGCCTCATCCTGGACATTCTGACCAGCAGAAACAGCCAAGGGGGATTCGGTGCTCTGTGAGTTGCTCCACAGCGGAGGAGGACTCTGCACAGGCCAGAGAGAGGCCATGTGGAAGCGGAAGAGGCAGGGGCCTGGGATCTCTCCGAGAGAGAGAATCCTCCCCATACCTTGACTCCCCCCAGCATGGCCGCCCGTAACATGCTCAATGCTGTCGTTTTAAGCCGGTATCTTTTTGTTTTATTCCTCACAGCAGCAATGGGAAGGTCACAGCCGTGCAAATCATTCCTGGGTCCTAATGTGTCCATGATCAGTATCAGTGTCCTGCCCCCTCTTTGCCCAGAGTTCGTGGAAGTGCTGTCCTTTTTGAACAGTGCCCTCAGGACTCCCGTGGCCCCCACTGGACAATAGAACAAAAGGAATTTGGGGACCTATCACGTGATGGGTTATGTTTACTCTTTGGTGTGTCCCAGGGAACCTGGGAAAATGGACATTTTTATTGCTCTAAAAACAATTGAACTAATAAAAATAATCATTTAAATCTTTTCAGGCTAGGAAAACATCCCTTCCTTTTTGTTTGCTATGGCATCCTTGGGAGAGTTTGCTGTAATGTAACTAGTTAGAGGTCGTTTGAGAAGATCAGTCTCCTTCCTTCAGAACATATGCTGGGTGCGCAGAAACCTTCCAGTGGAAGTTCTTATCACCACGCATTTCGTGGAAATGAGGTTTCCAAAGTCTAATACGCTATCTCAGTCTCATTCCAGAATCATAAGTTTCATTTACATTTTTAACATTTGAATCAAAATAGCCCTAAATTAGTTGCCAAACAAATTTAATTTGTGTTTTTAGCAATTGTGTGTGAGTCACGCTGCCAGTGTTTTCGCCTTATTTCTTACAAATTGTCTCTAATTGGAAAATACCATGAGCAGTAAAGCATGAAGACAAAAGCCACCAGCACTTTGAAGTTTATTTTCTACAGAACTGGGTGGGTTTTCTCATTTTAATTTTGCTGATCATAGAGCTCATCTTTATCCCCAGCTTAGGTCTTGTCACTTCCTTCTAGTTCTGGAATAAGTTGGTGATTTAAGGGTATTTTTCAAGACCAGACCACTTCCTCATATCAAAGCTTTGTTCTTATAAATAGATGCAATTATGTTCATATGTTTGGTAGCGGGGTGCGTGTTGAACAGAATCTCTCATGAGTGGTTTAGTCAATTCTTTGGAATTTCACCCTCGAAGTCAATCAATGGAGACAATTCAGTCTGAGAAATAGTTTTTCTTGTTGACAATATTCTTTTTCCCATAAACACACTTCATCTCGCATGCCGATACCACGTCCTATTATCCAAGCTTTGGAGCTTTTCACTGTGGAGTTAACAATAAAGCCCATGAGCTGTATTCTGCCTCTTAACCATGAGTACACTTAAGATTGTCTCAGTTTATTAAAAGTTAGGACAAATGCTTGAAAATGTGTTTATGGATTTTACATATGTCTGCTCATGAGGGCAAGGAAATTAAACCAACGTAAGTCCACTACAACTTTTTCCTATTAGTGTTGGAAGTTCGTAAATCGCGTCCACGGAAAGAGTGCAGTGCCTGGCTGTGCTGCCTCCTCTTCCGCTGCTCTGTGCACATGGAGACTTCGGGTTGCTCCTCGGTATTAAGGCAGTGACATGGGCCACGGTGGTTCCGTGTCACTCCACGCGCCCTGGCTCTGCTCTTGTGTGTGGGAGGCTGAGGCGGCTGTGGCCGGGAAGATCTCTGGGGAGGGTCGCTCCTGGCTGGAGGGCCGTGCGGTGGTGACCCGAGGCCCGGACTGGCGCACGCAGGAGCCCCCAGGACACGCCGCCTCTCACCCACAGTGGAAAACTCCTCGCTGCCCCGGGACATCGCTGTAAGGCAGCACGTCCCATCTCCGAGAATGACAGGCCTGAACCGTGGGTGAAGCCCGCCATGCTCCCGGCCACACTGTAGAGAGGCAGGCCCCATTCTCCACCCGAGATCAGGGAGACCCGGCTAGGTTTTCTCCTCGGACCCAAAATGGTGCGAGGACACAGGGCACTGGTGGGAGGTGAGCTAGTGGTGCCAGCGCAGAGCGGCCACAGCCCGTACACGGAGGGTCTGGCGGGATGAGCCAGCAGCAGCAGCGCGGTGCGGGGCCCGGGCCGGCGGGCGGGAGCCCTGAGCGGGTAGCTCCACCCACCACGCGCCCTGCCCCCAGCCACGGGCCTCTCATCCCCAGAGAGCCCCACGGGGCGCCGGCGCTTGCTTCAAACACTTCCACGTCTCCTAGGGTTGCAGAACAGGAGCCAGGAGATGCTTTTAGCCTAATTACAGCTGTGAAGGAATATGGAAATGGCAGAGCAGGTGAAATGCCTGCAAGCAAAAGAAAGTCGGTAATAGGTTGGTCAGTGACCTAGTCAGCATCCCAGTGTGCATGGTTACATACATGTGCACATATGTGCTCACATGCACAGACACCATGTGTCACGTGTGGCATTAGTTTTAATTTTCTGAGTGACAATACATATAAAGACATTGTATATGTTGTCTCTGAGTCTACACACACACACACACACACACACGCACGCACACACATTATACACAGTGCATTCCTGAAACGGATGTCTAGGGAGACACTCCACATACTGCATCTGGGTCCATCTTCAGCACAGTGTTCATGCCTGTCATCTCCTCGCGTGCCTTTCCTGTGCGTGTGTGCGTCCTGCAGCACGCACCCTTACGTAACTGACCCCTCTTCCTGCTGTGTGAAGGGATCTCGGGACCGCGGTGCTGCAGTTCACAAACTTAATCTGTCCTACAGTTCTGAGCAAGACGGCCACGGTCATGTTCCTCACCGGATGCTCTGATAACAGAAGCAGAGTTCTGCCTAATATTTGAACTGCATTGTCGACCAACAGGCATTTGTGATCTGAGGCGTTACTGTACTGCTGTCCACGAAGACGTGGACTTTTGTCCCAGCGAGATGAGCTGTCCTGGAGCCGGTGTGAGTTCCAGTCTTCTAGAGTCTGCTGGTCTTTTCCACAGGAGGCCTCACCCCGGCCCTGACCTTGCCTGACCTTCAGCATTCTTTCTCAAAAACTGTGAGCCCGGCCCGTGCTTTGACCTCAAGGACAACTTTGCTGAACTTGTCCCTCTCAGCCAATCTCCTTTCGTGGCATATTTTCCACAACTAATTTTAGAAGATATAACAGAAAATACAGATCAATACTGCACATTAATTCATGTAATTTACTTGAAAAGAATAATGTTCATTTCTGTTTCCATCATAGTAACTCAGATGCTATGTAGGCATTGAGTGAAAAATATTAGTGTATTTATTTGCAAAATAATGATAATAATAAAACCTTGAGGCTCAAAAAACTTTATTTCCTAAGGAGAAGTTACCTCTGAGTAGTACGTTTGTTCTTATATCCAGGGCTGTTGATTACAGTTCTGCTCATCACTGAGATAGCCTCTCTGCGTTTGGACGTTCAGAAACCAGCTGGCATTGCCAGATACTAGCAAGATTTTAAAACTTAATTTTATTGGCAAATCATGTGTGATGAACCATGGAAATGTACCTCGGAGTGAAGTCCTGGATGACTTAGTATTTTCAGTAAATATCCATTAATAGTTTGCACAGAAAGCCCATTGAGCTACTGTTTTTCAGGTAATGTTTGGGAAGATTCTTTAAGAGACACCAGATAAAAGTATTTTTACATAATCAAGACAAAGTAAGAATTTAGGCAAGCCTGTAGGCGACCTCCGTCTGTTATGTAGAAACTACCCTCCAGCTCTGTTCAGGAGGAAGCGTGTGCGTGTCGCCCGCGTGCGGCCTGGACAGCGGCATCTGTCCTGTGAGCGCCCGGCGGCTTCGACCGGCGCCCGGGCCCCAGGGCAGCTCGCTAGGGCTCTGCCCGGCGTGAAGCAGGGAAACAGAGTCCCCTGCTCGCTGCAGGCCCTGGGGTCGTGTGGCAGACAAGAAGGAAATCAAGGAGAACGGGCCGCGTTCAACCCGCCGCGAACGGCCACAAACCTGCTCTTTCCCTACTGCACTGGCGACCTCTGTCTGAATTACTTGACCGTGGGCCCCCGAGCGAGGCTCATTGCCACGGGGGGAGCACAGCACTCGCCGTGGCGGGCTCCTCCCCGTGAGGGGCCAGTCCTCGCGTCCCCAGCACCGACGCTCCCTCGCGAGCGACTCCGCCAGCAGCCACCCCGTCCCAGCCTCGAGCCCGCGGCGGGCGGGGTCCCCTCAGCCTCAAGCGTGGGCTCAGAAGCCCTCCATGTGCGGCGCGACGGCAGCGCTCGAGTCCGCAGAGCGCAGCGGGAGGAGCCGTAGCCGGGGAGAGCTGGACGCCCGGCCGGCTCCGGAGACGCCCGGCTCGCTCCCAGGAGCCAAACAGAGGCGGAGGGGGCAGCCGGGAGCCAGGGCCGGGCGCGGGGAGCGAGGGTCTAACGCAGCTGAGCAGCGGCCCGGGCTCACCCGGGGAGACACCAGCGCGGAGGCCGGAGCCACGTTCACACCCGCGAACAATGGCACATCTGAGGCCTGACCGGGAAGAAGCGGGCACGAGGAGGCCCGAGTGGCCGGCACGAGAGGGCGGGGGAGGGTGCGGAGGGGGGCATCTCAGGTGCCCCCTGGGCACCCGCCTACAACGAAGGCTAAGAAAGCTCAGGCCAAGCGGGAAGGCTCCGTGCTCGGTAGAGTCCCTGGGACGGTCACCTCGGGGACGGGGACGTGCTCGTCAACAGGGCGCCTTCGGCAGCTGAGCGGCAGCAAATCTACAGCTCTGCAGCTGGGTGACGGCTCTGGGCCGGCGTGTGACTCTAATGGAGGCTCAGGGAGGCTCAGGAATTACTTATATCTTCATACTTCACAACCGAAGTCTCCCCTGTAACAATTTAAAAGAGAGAAAATGTCCAACGAAGCATTGAAGTCACTTTTCCAAATGCAACTGTAGGGTGTGCTGCTTCCTGGTCGTGTGCCATGTCTTGGCCTGAGTAATGAAATAGCTAGAACCATTGTATGTTTTAATGTTTTATGTTCTTATAGTGTAATTGTAGACTGATCCTATAATTAAAACTGCTAAGACTTAAATGGACAGAAAATTTCACATGGAAATTAAAAATTTTGGTTTAGAAAATTATTCCTTTAAAAATAGCAGTTTGCCGGGCATGGTGGCTCACGCCTGTCATCCCAGCACTTGGGAGGCGGAGGCAGGAGGATCGCTGAATCCGAGGCTTGCCTGGGCTACAAAGTGAGCTCAGGGCCAGCCTGAACTACAAAGCAGGACCATGTCTCAAAAAAAAAAAAAAATAGCAGAGTTCTGCATCAGGGTTAGAACAAGTGGTGATGATCAGTTCTGGGTATGAGTAAAACATATCCTGATTTGATTTGTTAAAATATCATTTTATATCCCTATTAATACAAGAAATGTACAAGAAATCATGTTAATCAACCTAATATAAACTTGTGAAACGTTTGAAGGCCACTAAGTGGTGAGCGTCCTAAGTTCCTCCTCTGTCTACCTCCCTGCCTTGCAGCACAGAGATACACTCTGTGCCAAATGTTATGCATTTCCAGAAACAGCTGCCCACACGCTGGCACGGAGCAGCCACTCCTACCCTGTGGCCAGCTCCTGAAGGGCACGACGGAAGGGGAGAGAGTGGCGGAAGGACAGTCTCCCAAGCGCTACGCGTGTGCCCTGGACAGAGCTCTCTGTGAAACAGCAAGAAGGGGAAAACTATTCCGATATGAGTGTGTGTGTGTGTGTGCACGCGCGTGTGTGCGCATGTCTGCGGTGTAACAAGACAGACGCGCATGCCGTGTAAACCCTGGATGTAGATCTCAGTGTAACTGCCGGACAGGGCTGAGCGCAGGCGCAGAGCGCTCCCGTTCTTACCTGTTACGGGTCGGCCCTCCATCCGCACCTGCCTGTCCGCTCGGCACCCGGCGCCTGTCATGTATCTTCACTGCCGTCCGTCTCGAGGACAGCCTTCCTTCGCTCCTGTGCACGACTCTGTTTTACGGGGCTCGGCTTCGGGCACGCGCGGCCGCCGGCGCCACCGTCTCGCCCACGTGTCCCCCCTTCTGTCCTCTCTGACACCCCGGGCTTCGCTGTGCTCACCGTCACGCGCAGGGACAGATCGCCACCGGCCAAAGCTACAGCCTTAAATAATGGTTTTCAAACAATGGATTAACGTGTCCGGATGAGGTTAGGAACAAGCGTGTGGTACGTCCCACCGCAGACGGGGAGTCGGAGGAGGACAACGTCACAGAGCCTGTAACCCGACTCCTGAAGACCCGGCTCTCCCAGGCCTGCGGCTCTGCGTGTCTCAGGCCCCGAGGGACAGCGGGCAACACGGCGCTGCGTCGGGGTCAGAGGGTCCTGAGCTCCGTGAGTGCAGCGGCTGAAGCCCCCGGAACATCACTCACTCCTGGAAGGAGTTCATGCAAACGAGCTTCTAGCTGGTGCCAAAGAAAAACAATAATGCACAGTGGATAAAATTTTCCTCAGAATAAGTCTACACACAACACGGGACTGTGAAAGGCGTTTTTTATTTAAAGACGTTCTTTATACTGAAGAACTGAGGTGTCTGGCTCTGGGCGTGTGTGAGGTTTTCTGCAGGGCTCCGAATCCAGCTCTGTGCGGCTCGTGCGCCTGAGTCTCAGCCCTGGTTTCCACCGGGCCTGGTGACGGTACAGCAGCTGCAGCGCTCGGCGAGCATCACCCTCCGTGGGTACACAGACCTGGCCCGCCGCGAGGTCTGCTGCTCATAGCGGGCAAAACATGTGCAGAGAACTCTACTTAAAGGAGTAAGATTGGCTGGGCATTTAGCTCAAGTGGTGCCGTGCCTGCTTTGGAAGCACAAGGGCCCGAGTACAAAAGGCGAAAAAAAAAAAAAGAAGAGAAATAAGATTGACTTGCAAATGTGCACAGATTTTGTACATAGAAATATACATACATACAGTATGTGTGAGAGACAAAGAGATTTATAGAGATATGTTCATTAGGGCAAAAACTTTGTAAGAATCATATATCGGTGTTGCTGTTATTTTATAGCTAGTATATAAGTGTACAAGGATGTATATATGCACACCAGATGTGTATACACAGCATGTATGTGTGTCTATGTCATGATGTACATATATGTTGTACATGAATACTCATTGGTAATATAATAACTGAGACAAGATAAATTGATGTATTATTTGTATAGTGACTATATAAGTCCTGTAATGAAATTAACATACAAATACCATTATTTAGTAATCATAATATGTTTTAGAAGCTTTTTAGGTAAGGTTTTTGGTGGGGTTTTTTTTGGCTTATTTTGCTTTTATTTACTTTTCCTTTGCTTGCTATATGACCGGTGTTTTATATATATCTATATATCTACATACAGATATATATGCTACATTCGCAGCATGTAGTACATAAAACGGACAGACAGAAAGAGTAAGCCCAAACCTCAATTCTGACCCACTTGTGTGATTTTTTTTGTAATTTAGCTGCTTTGAATTCAAATGGATTTCACTCGTGGAACTCTCATTAAGAAGATAAATGACATCCTTTAGTTCTAACTCATCTACAGATGATGATTAATATCATCTCGGGATCTGACACGCGGGTCACTTTGTCCTGTTACAAGGGAAAGATTTCACAGCGTGCACACAGCGGGGTCAGGGGAAGCTGGCTGTTCAGTGAGCGAGACCCACTGATTCCACAGGGGAAGGATTCCCACGCTAACCTCACGGGTGTAAGGGAAAGTGGACCTTTCGGGTTCATCAGCCCTCTGACAGTGTCCTGGACTGTCACCTCTAAGTGAGTCTGAGCAGTTGTTCCAACCGTTCACTGCACCCCGACGTTACAACAAACTTCCAACTGATACAAACGCAAGCGCTTTGGGGACGCAGACTCCTCCCATTTTGCCTTCAGCTTTAATTCTGAGCATTGGCTTTGTAGGAAATTAAGCTAGTCCTCTCTCCATGAAGCCCCAGAAGACAGCACCATTCCCCGCGCCCTCGGAACATCTGTACCAAATGTGCCTTTTGTCGCCCAGAGAAGTTTCTGGCAAACCTCTCATTTGACAGTTCATTTTTTAAAAGATATGTTGTAAATATGTACATATTTTATCTCTTTCTATGTATTTTATGATTCTTAAAAACTTAAATATAAGTCACGGAGAATATTTTGGAAGACTCACAGGCCCACTTCAAGAACATTTCCTCTAAAGATGATTTCATGTAATCTGGAATAAACCGAATGATGTTACTGGCCATTGTTCTCCAAGATGGAAAAGTAAAAATAAAGTAGTATGAGACATACCCAGAGTCAGTCCTTCCATACACAATTTACATGTTTATTTATTTTAAGAATCATCTCATTCTCAGATGCCCTCCTGGAGGGATTTTTTTCCATTACTTTATAATCCCTCTGGACCCATGGTCAGATCCTGAGAGACACAGATAGAGAAACAGAGACACAGAGGGACAAAGAGGCAGTGAGAGAGAGAGAGAGACAGACAGAGACAGAGACTCACAGAGACACAGGAAGGAAATCAGGGCTATGAGATGAACAGACATTTTATAGGTGTATTCTCAAGATGCTGGAAAAGTTGCTAAAATTCTGAGAATGCTAATGTGTTCTAAACCAAATTTGATATTTTTTAAAAGTAATTGAATTTCATGTGAGTTGTTTAAAGCACTGAACTCTTTGGAGACTGATAGAGACAAATGCTTGGCCTTCACATGAAAGGTGAAGTCAGAGCACAAGAACCTGCCTCACAGGTGACTTTGCCAGGAACACCCTGTGCGGTCGGCTGGGACCACAGTGCTGGGCAGTACTCTGTCCCCTTCCTGTGCATCGGAAAATGACCTGTACTTTTGGGGCACAGGAAGTGTCCCTCCATGATGGATGAGGAGTGAATGTATCCCAGGAGACTGCGGTTGTCCTGCCTTGGGTGCTGGGGTCCACTGAGGCAGGGGGTGCGTCCCCCACACGTGCTCTGTCAGGGGACACAGGCAGGGCGCATAGTGCTTTGAGGGAAAGGAAGCCAGCAGCGAGTCTCTGTCTCCTCCCACAGCAGCTTGTTAGAAACATACCTGATCACGGCAGATGTTAAAAGCGTGTTCATCATACTGATTCGATTACTCCACGGACCTTTGTCATCCTTGGGTTACTGGGTTTGTGAGGAAGTCTCTGTGAGCCTGTGAGCCCTTGAGGATGAGACATTTCTGTCTGGGTCCAGACTCTGGTCTACGGCCCGCTTCACATCTGTGGGAGGTGCTGGGTTCATAGTGAATTTTCATTGTCGAAGTTCTGTGAGTTCTTCTTCATGACACAAACAAAATTAGGCCATAGGACACAGCAAAGTCAGACATTTAAGGAAAAGAAGACCTTTGAGATTTAATAAGGCTAAGAATCTCTGAGGTTCTGTTAAATTAATGATGGTATTTCTGGGATGTTTAAAGGCAAGCTTTTCCAAGGCCAGAGAAAAGCTTTTATCATTTTCTTAGTTGATAAATATAATATTCAGATCATTTACTTAAGCACTAGTTTCTCTAATTGTTTTTACTATATTTGAAAAATCAAGAGGCCTAAAATGATTCGTTTATATTTTTCAGTGTTGAATAAAAATTAAGCCTGATAGCTTAAAGTATTTGTTAGCTCACTGAAACTGTAATGAACTGGCCACATGCCATCAACCTTACACATTCTAATGAAAATGCATTTCCCATAGTAGAGGCACCCGTGGTGTGCGAGTGTGAGCATGTGTGTTTGAGTGTGAGTGTGCCCTCCTGTGGCCCAGCACATGGGCTCCGCCCCGCCTCCCCTCGCCACAGGCCGCCAGAGCAGGAGAGATGATCTCACGCGGCTCCAGAGCCGCTGAAACCAAACGATATGTTCGGATGTATAAATGAAACACGAATGTGGTCAGTTAAAACCCTTACAGACACTGAGATTTTTTAAGGGACTGGGATACGATTTAAATAAAGCTGTTGATTAGTTTTCTCTTTTTAACGCCTGGGGGAAGCTCCGGCTCCGGCTCCCGGATGTGCCTACCGTGTTTCCAATGTGCACGATGAAAACAGCGACAACCCAGTTCATTTTAGTCCGACCAATTATTTTCTTCCAGGGCTCTTACTGTGCTCACTTAATAAATCAAGTCTTTGTTGGTTAGAATTTGGTCCAGCAGAGCTGTTTCCCAAATAATTCATTTCCTTTATCTTTGATGAACGGAATTCCCAGTAACGCACGGCGGAGCCCGTGAGGCTGTGGCCGCAGACAGCCGCGCGGATGTCCTGGGGCCGGGCCGGCTGCTCCGCGGTGGCTTCTGAGGCTGCGGGAGGCCGGTGGGACGCGCCGGGTCCCCAGGCCCCGCAGTCCTGTCCCTTTCTCCGCACAGCTCGCCTTTGCAGCCGCGCGAGCAGGAGCGCTCCTGGCTGGGCCTCCGGCTCCGGAAGGGGCTCCCTCCTGGCCGCCGGGCTCTCGCCTACCGCAGCGCCCTCGTGGCCCGCCCGCGCAGCCTGCTCTTTACCTTGCCCCGTCCCGGGCTCAGCGCCGCCGCCCAGCCGGAGAAACAGGCCAGAGGCGACTGCTGGGCAGACGGAGCTGCTCGCGCGCACACCGCCGGCCGCAGACCCCAGCTGCGCGTTCGCGCCCGCCCGTAGGCGTCGCGGTCCCTGCGGGCGCACAGAGCCGCGTCCCGCGGTGGGCCTCTGCCCGTCACAGCTCCGCGTTGCTTGGTTCCGCTTCCTCCCCCGTGGTGTGGACGCGCGGGCCGGGCTGTGCTGCACGGATCCTTCCGTTCGCGGCACATCGCGCGAGTTTCTCAGCCCGTCCGCGGACCTCGGGATCAGGCTCTCCGGCCCCCGTGGGCGCGGCGTCGGTGGGCTGGCCACCGCGGAGTGTGGGCCGCCTGTGCCGCGCTGTCGCCGGGGTGCCTCTGGGCGACGACTTTGGAGACTCTGGAGACTTGATTTACTTCTAAGCTCTAGTCAGTCCCGGCTCACCCTTTCACTTGCTCTTTCAGTTAGTTTTATATCTGCCAGGGACTGCTTAATACTAGTTAATATCAGCTTTTTTTTTCTTTTTTTGAGTCGGGGTCTGCCTTTGTAGTTCAGGCTGGCCCTGAGCTCACTTTGTAGCCCAGGCAAGCCTCGAACTCAGCAATCCTCCTGCCTCTGCCTCCCGAGTACTGGGATGACAGGCGTGAGCCACCATGCCCAGCAATATCAGCTTTTGAAAGTAAATTAACTATCAACCACCTAAACTCGAGTGTGAGACCTCTAAAAATTATACAAAATTAATAAATTTATCCTTGTGGACACTGTAAATCTCATATGCAACCCCATCTACTAAGTCGTCTGAAGGAGTCTGGAAATCTTACATTTATTTCCTGTTTCTGCCAAGAAAACAAACTACACTGAGCTCTTCCTTTGTAAAACGACCCCTTGTTTTCGGCGACACCCCGAGCCAGCTTCCCGGGTAACTCCGGGATTTGCTGTGAAAAGCCCATCTCCTACTTGTGTGTCTCTTCCACCGTTTTTAGGTCTGGCTGACAGTGTGCTAACGGGAAACTACTCTCGTAAAGACTCTGCGCCTGCCTGGCATTTTCCTGTACAGAGTTTCTTTGTCCACTCGTGTTCACTTCCGTGTCACTTCCACGCAGCCTTCTTCCCTTCCGTCCTTCGGCCGGTTGCGCAGTTTACCCCGCCCCCCTCCCCCGGCACAGCTGGGTGGGAAGAGGGCCGACCACCGAGCCCCGCTCGTGGTTGGAGCGATTAATGTTGTTCCCCTCCTGCTAAGCGGGTGACGGCTGCGTACCTTGTTTCTATCTCATTTAGCAAAAGTTACGTTTGTTTATATGAGCCCATGAACTCTGTTCAGAGCACATATGTTACAACAAAATGCACAAATGTATAATAAGAATATGACGTTGTAAAATATTTTCAAGTATCCAATTGAAAAGATAAAATAGAAGATCAAATTTACATTAAATTTGTATTTCCTCAGCAAATTTCTAAAATGGCTTTTATAGCTATCTGTCTTTTGACTTGCACTTTTTAGAAATTGCTGTAGATTATGGTAACTGGCTAAAACGTGTGTGGTTTACCCAATTTCCCTCTGAGGTTGGGCTAACCGTAGAGCACCCTGCAAAATCAGCTACACATCCGAGTTCGTCCTGACATGCTCTGAGAAATGTGGGTGAAAAGCACTTGATACTTTGACAGTTATAATCCCCTTCCCTGCGACGTCCCCTGAATCTAGCGCAGTGAGGGTTCCCCGACTCAGATCGCTTAGGAGTGAATGAGTCAGCACGGAGTCAGCAGGAGCGGGCTCCCCGGCGGCCGCGGGAGACGGAGCCCTTACACCGGCGCTGGAGGCCCTCGCGGCCTGGTTCGGACCGTGGCCACAGCACCGGGTGAGGCTCTTAAGCTCATCTGGACGCGCACTTTGCTTTCCGACTCGGAGGACGTCAGCTGCAACTTCATCTTACAGCGCAGTTTATCTCATCCATGAGGTTTAAGGAGGGTCAGTACGTGTGCGGAGGCTTACTAAAACAGTTTGATTACTCAAAAACTAAGACTCATAGAAGGCTAATTCTTACTTGTATTTTCTTAAATTGACAAAAACTCAAAACATTAAAAGAAAAAAAAAGTAGCTAAAAGTGACCGACAAGAGTGAGATCCTGCAGTAGTCACCTCGCTGGCAGGTGTGACCCTTGGTTTATATGAAAAAATGCACCTACTTTTCAGACTGCATATTTTTCTTATTAAAACACATGTTGTAAAGGGCTGGGTTTCATAATGATTTGGTTTAACTTAAAGAACTCAATTTATGTTCACTTAATAGGCTTCTACTAAATCACTAGATTTAATTAGAAAACACATTTCAGTAACTTTTACATTGAAAGATAAATTTTAGTATAACTGTTAAGGTTGAGGCCATTTCTTATGAGACAGTGAATATTAAAACATAAATTGCTGTTTGTACTTTTGAGCAAATGACCAGGATCTGATTTTGCATTTAACTATTATATATATTTCAGAAGTAAAACTAATTAGCATTGGTATAAATAAATGGCTACTTCATTCCCAAATTATCACTTCTCAATTACCTTTCAAACAGGAAAAGCTAAAGTCTATATAGTAATGGACTATCATACACACTATAAAATCAACATGACCCAAATCCTTACCCCTAAAAGAATTTCAGAATAAATCATTATGATAATTTTTAGAAGAAAAAGAACATAATACTTTTAATAGTTGAAGATCTAGATTATTTACTTCTGTGTCATTAAACAAGGTTTGTAAAACACGATCTGTAAGCTGGAAACACTGGGAAGGCTATTATGACACTGTCATTTCCTGTGAAGACAGTTCCTGGGAACTTAACCCAAGACTCTTGCATTTCACGCTAGACTCTTTCCAGTATCTCCATTTACAGAGCTGGGAAGACCACGGATACATTATGTCAAACAGGTTTGTCATTCCTCTTCGATTGTCCGGGAATATGCGTTAAGAAATCATACGCTCAGATACGTACAAATTGGTCTTTTGTTCCTGATACTTTGTCTAAAACATTTTAACTGTCGCCAATGCCCTCTCTATTTTTGACTATCTAGATTCAGCAGGCAGGAGTGTTTCTAAGTGGAGACCATGTGATTCAGAGTTTTGCTAAGAAAGCAATCATGACAAATCGCTGTTAGGAATAAAGTAAAGGTTACTTGTTGGTAAGGAGCGTTAAGGCTTCTAGGAGGGTATGTAGATTCTTATCACCCAGGCAGGTTTCCCTCATCAATTTTAGCTCTGAATCTTGAGCTTCAGGTGCTGCTGGTTCTCTGTTCAGCTGCCACACTAAGAAGCAGTCTATTTGTATGCTTTTTGTGTGAGTTGAAGATTCGTTGACTGTCTGGACTATGTTTCTGAAATATTCTTGTAGTGGAATCTAAAGTTACAGTGACAGAAAATAATCTCGGTGCGGGACATCTTTTCTCACTTCCAGCCCAAGGCACTGAAGAGAGGCCACATGCTTTGGCGAAGCAGAGGGGTAGCTACTGCTGAAGAGAGGTCACATTGCAGGTGCTCAAGTGCACAGAGTCCCGGGGTCGTACGTAAGGGCTGAGAAATTAAGCAGAGCCCGGGACTTCAAAAGCAGCTTTGTTTTTGCATCTTAAGCTTGTGAAACACTACAGCAGTTCCTGCTCTCCTATTATGGACATTCTGCTGTGGAGAATTCCATTCTGTATACTCAATTTCCCTGAGAGTCTGGCTGGAAAAGATCCGGGTTCTTTCTAGTCATCAGGTCTGGGGTGCAGATGTTGGTCAGCAGCTCATCCTGACGTAGGAGAGAGAAGCTTCTTTTGTGACTTTGTTGGGAGAATAAAATTTGTTTTGATCAAAAGAATAATACTTGCCTCTTATTTTGGAGGAATGACCTGAATCTGGTATTTGCAGGCCATTTTTTAATCTCTTTCCTTTCCCTACCAAACACCAACTATACATTTATTTGCTCCTCCTCAAGTACATATTTTCACACACACAAACTCAGAAACGAGGCATCCCATGAAAAGGGCCCGTCTCAATTTAGTCATTTTGATTAGCATTAAGTAAAATTGACAAAGCAGCTTTTTCTTCCCCTTCTTGAAGGCGAAATATTCCAGTAGTATTATTTAATGTCGGTTAGTGCTTGCAAGGATAGACTCTCTCATGGACATGATACAACCTAAGTAAGACCTTCATTTACTTACATGCAGACACAATTTTTACCCCACTACATAATCTGCAGTACGTGGGAGACAGAAATATATTTGGCATCTGGAAATATACAAAGGAATCTTTTATCTCACAGAACTAAGCTTCTCATGCTGAAACTTGCTATTCCAGCACCATATTTCTTTTTTTATAGATTTCAGTATATTCTGCTAGTGGGTACGAACATCTCTATGATGTGTATGTACATGCAAATATACTGCATATGAATTATACATAGTTACTAAGAGTTAGCTAGACTTTACCGACCCAAGCATTCTTACCCACAGCTTCTCAAAAATGGCATCATCTTATATTGTAATATTTTCTGGCTTGTGGTGAAAATGAATGAATGGGGCGGTCGCCTAACTCTAAACTACCTACTTTCAGATGGTCTCGGCTGTTCTCTGGGGTGCAATAGAATATCACGCAGGAATCTCCCTCGGCTCTTCTCCGTCGAACGTGTGCCCGAGGCGGCCCGTGGGGTACCCTGACTGGCGCCTAGCGCTGTGCTCACGGGGAGAGCCTCCAGGCTCACTGTAAGAATCTGCTTTAATTTTCAAAGTGCTCCCTTCCAGATTAGGAAGACAGAAGATGGATCTTCTTTAGTACGATGGATCATACTAAACATAAAAATCCTTCGGTTTCTAAGGTAGCATTTTGAAAACGGAAGTGCAGCTGGGAAAGGTGAGAAGCGATGTCGAAGGCCACATCAGACTTTAGAACAGTTCACACTAGGACTGTTTCTCCTGCGCAGCCTTTTGACACCCGACAACCTACTTCAGGCAGTTTGTGTACGTGTGCGTATGTCTAGTGTATACTCATAGGTATATATACACGTGCTTTAGCTTGCAGGACCATTTATACTAAAAATTTTATCTTCAAGTAATCTGGGTTTGGGGAAGGATCACAACATACACCCAATCTACTTTCTCTGCATTTCTTTTCCACAACTGACGACTCTTCAGAGACACCCAGTGTCAGGGTAGGTCGAGTGGGTGTCACCAGCAGCCTGGGAGATAAAGACCATGGTCAAGTTCAAGTCCTGAGAATAAAGGCACGACTGTGGCAGTTACGGACTTAGCTCCTTGTTGAGACAATTGTGCTCCCGGTTAGTCTTTGGTAACTAAACAGCCATTAGCAATTAAGCTTCCTGAGAATTATGAATTCAGCATTAAATATGGTGTACGAGACCTTGAATTATTGAACAAGTTAGATTTTAAGACTTTGCATTATATACCTCATTACTGGTAAACACATCCTCAGATATGGATGAATACAAAATAAAATGACTCAGTAACAAAGTCTGGGAAAATATACCAGGGTTGTTGGCTTTTGATCTTAGAATAAACATCTTATTGGAGTGAATTTATGTTTTTCAGTTTTTATAAAGCTCTAGACCCTGAGCCTACATTTTTGGATTAAAGTCTATATGTTTTCTGTGGTACTGAACTCAAGGCCTTCCCACTGAGGCACATCCCCAGTTGTCTTCTACAAGTTTATTTTTATTTTGAAACAAGGTTGTTAAGTTACTTGCTGGGTTTGAACTTGCGATTCTCCTACCTCATTCTCCCAGAGTACCAGAATTGTAGGCGTGCCTTTCCCACCCGGTCTTTAACTGTGTTTTGGTTGAATTAAAAATGTAAACGTGTATCAAGGCAGTGATTATTTAGGAGTTTCCAGCTCCCCTCAGGCCCGGCCCTGGCCGCTGGAGCTCAGGGCGTGTGGATCAAGGAGGGAGGAGGCACCGGGGAGACCCGCCCGGTCGCCGGCCCGGCCCGCAGGAGGCCGGACGGAGGGGGTTCGGTGCGGGTCCTCCACGGCGCGTCCCACGACCCGAAGCGCCATCAAAACCGTGCGCTGGGGGCGTCCACAGGGCCCGAGGGTGCGCGCGGCCCCGGGCTCCCCGCAGACAGGCCCTCTGTGTAAGGCCAAGTGCGGCACGTCCCGGAGCGTCCTGGAAACAGCGATGAGCAGCCCCTGCCGGCGGCGCCTTCGGCCCCCTCTGAAGCGCTCCGAGCGCGGCCCCTGTGCGCGAAGCGCTCCGCTTCTGATGCCGACCAGCCGTGGGCTGTCGCGCCCCGAGCACACACAGGAACTTGCTTCGCTTTACCTCGGGCCGTTGCGTACAGCCCTGCACGCTGGGAGCGCAGCTGTCTCCGGGAAGGGAGAATCCACTTCTCTGGGGTCGGTTTCGGCGCTTAGGTTTCTGGGCTGCAGAGTGGGCTGGTGTTTAGCTCTATGAGAAGCCCCAGCCTGCTTCCCAAACCTTTCACGCGGCCTCACGCGCTCCCAAGTCCCTCGTGGGAGTCACGCGTCCCCGTTCACCGTGGGATCGGGCCTGCCGGCCTCAGCCTCGCAGCCAGCGCGCAGCAGCAGCACGTCCGGCGACGCGTCCCGCCCTCTCCGAGTCTCCGCGAGGGCGCTTATTTGCCCTCTGTGCTCGTCCGTAAAATCCTATGTAAATATCTTTCACCCTGTGTAAATAGAGTAGCTTTATTGTCACTGAGTCCCAGGATCGTTCATGTATTCGGGTTTGTGTTTTGGAATGGCTTCCTCCCGTGAACGTCTTGTCATTTAATTTCGACAGTGTCTTCTAAGAGCAGAGGGTCCGCGCTGCGCCCGAGTCTGAGTCCGGCCTCCCCCGGTCCTGCCGCTGTGGACGCTGGAGCCCCGGTCTGGAGCCCTTCGCTCTGGACACAGAGCTGGGCGCCCGGGCGGGGGACTCGGCCAACGACCCGCGGAGGCCCGCTGCCCGCTGCCCGCTGCCCGCACGTTGAAGCCCCTTTGCCAGTGCCGCCCACCGGGCCCTGGGCGGCTCATCGAGCATCTCTGGCCTTTCAGAGCCCAGCTCTCGGGTCCTCCACCCAGTCAAGGCTGTGTCTCGTCCTGGTCCAGACTCCACAGCGCTGCCCAGGCTCCGCTCCCGGCAGAAGCGCTGCACGGTGGAGGCCCTGCCCAGCCCTCAGGGACCAGGCCTGGCCGCCCGCTGTCCCTGCCGCAGGCCACTGGCTCATCACTCTGTGGTTCTTTCCCGTAACGGTTCAAGGCAAAGCGGGAGGGCAGGTCTTCCTTACCCCACAGGGCCACGCGGGCCAGCCACAGGCGTTCATGACATTGGAAGCACCATAGTCCACAGTGAATGTTCTGAGAAACACTTCTGTTTGACAAAATGATAGTCTCAGTAATACCAATATTCTAATACACTCTAACAAACCTGGTGTGTAAGTATTAATACAGTTTTATAAAGTCAGATTCCTCCCTTTAAAAATTTTCTGTGGGTAGTGTTTTTTGTTTGTGTTTGTTTGTTTGTTTTGTTTTGCTTTGTTTAAAAGTAAGGAATTGGACCCAGGGACTCACGTGTGTGGGCAAGCGCTTTCCCACTCACGTGTGTGACAGCCCTGCTTTCCCAGTGTGCCTGTGTACGCCTCCTTATCCTCCCGACGTTTGACTGAGCTCTTTGCCTGGTTGTGCTGTAAACTTCTGAGTGGGGCCTGAGCGGTTAGCCTTGGGGACGTGCTCATCCTCAGGGCATCACGCCGGGCGAGGCCAGGGAGGACTCACGGGCCCCCCGCGTGGACCGCCCTGGGTCCAGCCGGGCTCCCCGCCGGGCTCCATTCCAGCCACCACCTAGCGCTGACTCTGACTGAGCGGGTGAGTCCGGGTACCGTGAAGTTGCGCAGCTCCCCGCTCGGCTGTCGGCGGTGTAACATGGTTGCACACGGAGCTGTCACGCCGCTGTCACTCTCTCCCCGTGGTCCTCCATAGACGGCACGTGGGGTGACGGCCCCGCTCACGGAGCGGCCGGTGTCTTCCAGGTTTGAACTCCCACCGCGTCACCCCGGGCCTCTCGCCTTGTCCTCTGCTCTTTACAGCCTCCACGCCATCTTTCTCTACCTGCGCTCCCCAAAAGAAGCATAGCCTGGTGCTAAGTTTATGAGCCCCAGAGTCCAGCTGCTTTCTTTCTAGTGAAACGTTCACGCGAGTCTTACCAAGGTGCTGTCACCTCCCTGTGGGCACGTCGGCAAGAGTGCAGGCGGGCACGTGGGGCCGCCCCACCGTGCGCCTCGAGAACCATATGCCTCCGCGAGCTTCTCTGAGTGCTGCCCAGCTGCTTAAGAGTATGCGTGAAGCTCTTGGCATTTTCAGGCATAACTGGCTATATTAAGTATAGTTATCTGAGAAGACAGAATCAGAAGGTCTTTACTGTACCTATATTGATTGAATTTCTTCAGTTTCCATTGAAATTATTCGCAGTTTGGGCTCAGTTGCTCTTACAACTCTCAGGGTAGATGTTAAATAATCACAAAAATGGAATTGCAAACGTTATGAGTAAAATTTTGTTAAAAATTCTAGAGCAAAAAATGATAAATTAGTCTTTAAGTTCTAGGCAAAGGTTCCTTGAATTGGAGAATGGTAAGACAGCAGGTGAATAAGAGGTAGAAATGAATTCACTTTGGAGTAAGAAACCAGGAAATGCAGAGTGGGCATGACTGTTAACCCTGAGGTGCCAACATCATTAGGTTAAGAACAATAGCGAGATTAGAAAAACACACCTTTGGGTGTGTGGGGTGGTCATGGAGACTGGACCTCGGGTACTGCCACTGTCCCTGGCCTTTCCTCTCGACTGCTATCACCTGTGCTGCTTCTGGGCTGCCATGAACTAAGCACCTTGCTCCACCAGGCCCTTCCACTGTGACATTCCTGCCTCGGAGCCAGCAGACCATGTGCTGTGTGTCCTGAAACTTCCTTTCGGAAGTGGGTGTGGACACTGTGTCTCGGACATAAGAAAGCCTAACAAGATAGTGAACTGCTGACTGGATTAATAGGGGTCGGAAGGACTCCTGGGTCTAGGATGGCTAGAGTCATGACCCCCAGAAGAACGACCTGAGCAAAAACAACTTTCTCACATTTACATTTTTAATTTAGAAGAAATTAGCTCTGATGGTTTTGATTTGAATATTATTTTTGTAAAAATAGAAGGCTCAGTCATGCCTGGAAATAATTTTGAAGACTGATACAAGAAACACAGATCACCCTTTGCCAATCATAGTAGACGCAAAGCACTTTGGCATAGGAAGGCGTGAGTTTATGGGGGTCAGACACGTGGTGAGGACAACGGCCTGGACCAGCTGGCACACCGAGTGGCAGCTCCTCCAGGGAACGTCCCGGGCACTGCTGTCTGTGGGGGCAGCATGGGACTTCGCTCCTGAAATCATTCTGGTGCTCTTCCAGGGATTGGTTTCCTGAGATTATTTTATTCTTTTTCTTTGATTTTATATGTGGACATGTACGAATTCTAATTTATCCTTTATATTCCAAAGTTCTTATAGAAGTTTGGTAATTCTTCTTTTCTTTTTATAACTGTGTTTGTCGGGAGAAAATTTAAATATTTACTTCAAAAATGTGTATATATATGGCTCTGATGCAGTTCTATCAGAAATTATAAATTTAGTGACAGTATAGTTACTTTGGCCCAAGTCTTTCCTATAGACTTTTATCTAAATTCTTCTAGATAAACTTGTCTTGAACTTAGTACAGTTCCATGGCTTGCATGATGATCTAGAGGACACATAAAATTGCTGGAGTTGATAAGTATCCTTCATGCACTGTTTTTTTCCTCATCAAGGAATAAAGACTTCATTGGATTATCAATCAATTCTAATATATTATTTAGAGATTGACCTAGGGAATGGTCTCTTTATCATATTTCCTCTTAAGATTAGTGAGAATTTAAAGCTTAGAATTAAATTCATGTCAATATTCAATTAAGTACTCATTTAAATAATTCACTTTAATCCTATTCTCATGTTTCAAAAATTGGAAAAACATATTAACTAAATATTTTTGTTCTTTATAAGATATAAAGGATCTTGCCACAACCCATTGCAATACATCATCATAATTTTTGAAACAATATTTTCTTGGCAAAGTTAGAATCTGCTGAATTTTGTTTCTAAAGTGATTTATTTAATCCTTTGTGGTGTATTTTAATGCATTCTTTAAAGATTCTGTAAGTATAAATGGCTATGCTAAGGCTTTGAAAATTGCTATGGAAATCGAGAAAGCAGAACACCATTTAGAAGTGTTCTTGGAATTCTTCTCTTTGCTGTATTTATCAAAGAAAAACCAAAATTTAAGGAGAGTCTCAGAATATTTTACCCTCGTAGTAATTGCATGACGGGGGCCCAAATGCCTCAATCAAAATAACCACCCTTCTGTTCTTCGACTCCAAGCCTCATGTGCTCAGAACCACAACTATGGAGCGGAGTTTTACAAGCATCATTTAAGTCCTCGAACCCTTTCCACAGTTCTTGCCAAACTTCTACACAGTAGGAACTATGAAAGCCAGTGCCAAACCCTCACGTTCCTGATATAGCTTCCAACAGCTGCAAACCCTTAAGTTTCAAGTGCAGCTGCCTTGAGCCGAACTATTGAAAGGACCCACGGAGGCCGATGCACAGACTACACGTGTTCAATACTTTCGGGGCAGTAATAACCCGCGGCTGTAGGAGGCGTTGGACAGGAGGCAAGTGGCACCAGCAGCCACTCATTGACCCTGCCTCGAGCGGCTGCGCTCTCTTTGTGCCTCCGTTAGTCTCCAAATCATCTCCTTTTGTCAGGATTACATATTCTTTCAACACACAAACCCACACGAAATAGAGGGCAATTATGTTGGCTCAGTGAGTGCCCAGTCTGACTTGCAATTTTCCAAGGAAGTGCCATCTGAACAGTTAATTCCTGAAAAGTCTACAGCGATTCCTGGCACCAAATTATTACTAGGAATCCAATAGATGTGATATATATATACCAAGCTGGAGAATGGAACCCACCACAGACATCTGATCTGCGCTATGTAAAAACAAAGAACAAATTCAAGTAAAACCTCACATCTGATGAAAAAAACCTAAAATATGTTTTTCTTCCAATTTTTGAAAACTGGATTTGGCCCTGCTATGCTCTTGTCCCCATCAAAGAAAAAACATTTTCAGTTAATATTTCTGAAATGTCTTCCCACTCTTTGGAAGAATGTTAGAGAACTGGACATTTGAAAATTGCTTTTTGTGCTCTTTCAGCTTCCGTTTATAGTTAAGTGAACAGTACCGAGAAGAACCATGTAACGATTAAACCGACATTTAAAGATTTCTGTTCTCTCATGTACGTGGCCACGTTGAGTCCATATCTCCACGTCTGAGCACATTACATGGGACTCTTTTATGCCCCGCCTCTGCACCTAACTTCCTTTCCTTTAAATAGTCACCGTCTCAGGCAAAGGAACAATGTGGGAGGTAGAGCTAGGACGAGGCAGGAGTGACTTTCACGTGAGGCGGCACCACTGCTTGTTTAAGGTCTTGCCTGTCGTGAGTTCAGATTCGTGGCATTTAAAGGTGGTGGAGCCTTAAGGGTCAGTGCTGATTGCATGACCTCACGCGGGAGAGGCAGGACCCGAAAAGTCAAGGGACGCAATTTCAAGAGCTGGGGACACGGAGTTGTGCTGGTAGAGCTATATGAGTGACTGTCTTTTTTTTCCCCCCTTTTCATTATTAAAGTGCATAATCCTCACGCCATATTCACTGTGCGTCCCTGGGCCATTTAGAACATTTCTGCTGACCCATGATGGTGTAAGCGCACACACATGCTGTATTACGCATCACATACGGTGGTGAGAGCGTCAGCTCCTAGCACAGACGGGTGAACATCTTTGTCAGTAAAGCTCTGGGTAGATTTTGTGCAGCAGGGACTCTTGAAAGGACTCGATGAGATACGTTGTTCCTCACCGGTGGGCTCATGGCTCCCAGAGAGCTGCTCCCCGCTGACGTGCCCTGCAGTGCACGTGGCCTGCCCAGCAGATCTGCCCACGCTGTGCTTTCTCTGAGACTGTGCGTGGCTCCACACACACCCAGGAGGAAGTGTCCCCCTTCCTCACCAAACGAGAGGAGAGAGGGGACAGTGGCGCAGACCCCGAAGCCACCGGGCTCCAAGGGTCTCGTGGGATTTTCTACCTCGGAGTTGCCGACGACCAAGAGGGCAAGATGGCTTCACTGTGACCACAACACAGTGGCTGCGTCTGACGTCACACCGCACCTGAGCTGCTCCTTGGCGAACACCCACCTCCCGTAATGACTCAGTGCCCCTTGGGCCCAGCAGTCTGCCATGACTGGAAGTGCCTTGGACGGTGCCAATGGAATGAACAGTGTGGCAGGAACCGGTGACCAGATGAAAGGTTTGCTGGCAGACAAGCTGGGAGGTACCTGCGTTGTTTGCAGATAGGTTCGTGGTTTGAAGATGCCAGTCTCAAGGGATGGAGATACAGACACACTTGTAGACCTGTCTGCAGGGCTTTGTTGTACATATAGGATGCACGAGTGCATCAACAACACAACAGCACAGTAAGACAAACTATTATTTTTTCTGTTGCCAGCTACTTTGGAATTTATTGGCCTGTAGTATAAAATAACTTACTAAACTTGGTATCAGTAAAAATAGCTAAAATGCATTAGTGCTACTGTGTGACAGACATTTTGAGTTTCTTTGTGTGAATCTACACACCCATGTTAAAGGTAACATGTTCTATCTCTTTGTCTGGGTAAGTTAAGTCCTCAGAAGTTAAAATCACCTTTCTCAACTCAGTCACTGGCCCAGGACTCCATGATCAGAGTCCTGGTAGCCCTCAGTGTTAACCAGAGCTGCAGTGAAGCTAAGACAGTTGACGTCTAGCAAAGATGGCACAGTATGGAAAAGAGCCATGCAATTCTTAGAAAAACTATTCAGCCTAGCCTTCCTGAAGCCAAGTAAGAGGGCACCTGAGTTTTCCAAACTCCGACATGGACAGATGGTTTTACAAACTGACAAGACATATTAGTTTACTTAGCAAGGTGGGTGTCGTGTGGGTGCTAACATGGGGCAGAAGGACTTAGGCCTCTTCCTCCTCTTGCGAGGGGTCACTTCCTACCGGTGCTGCCTCCCAGCGGACTCGGGTCCGAGTCTGTGTCATGACATGGCCGCTCCTGCCGGGGCTCCTCCTCCGGGCTGTGTCTCCCACAGGTTCCCAGAACACTGTCCTTCTGTGTGGAGAGAAAATGGAGGTTGTGAATTGCAGTTCATGTTTTCATTCTTGCTTTGACTGAACATCTGCTCACCCAGGACCAGCATTTTTAGCTCCATCGACTCATTACTATGGTTACCATGGTATATGCTCTATTTTAGGCCTGTATCTTTTGGCGTGTGGCCATCCTCTCTTGAAGGAAGAAAGAAGAAGTTTTCCAGAGCCAAACTGGCCTTCTATTCAGTAAATATGGTAATTTTGGGCTATGCTTAGTTTCCACCCATCCTGTCTCCTTTTATGTTTGGTGTTCTTCTGTTAGGGAAAAGATCGTTCCATCCAACATTTTTTGTGTGGATTTAACCACACATTTTCTACTTAATTACCCTCTCTGTTTTGAAAAGTTTCCCCTTAATTGCACTTATATAGGATTTGTTTCTATAGTCATTGTGATATTTAAATGTGACAGTTGCCTGCTTCTATTCCTCTAAATATGGTAACGAGGAGGAAGACAGTTGATATTTCAAAACGGAGATTAGAATGTTACCGGATCTTAGGATGCTTGCAGGTCTGGGCTCTGCCTTGACAGTCAGCAGCCAGGTGTAGCCATCCGGTGCTTGAACTGTGCTGACTCGTGCTATGCACGATTTAAAGACTATAAGAAGAAAGGCTATAAATGATTTCAGTAATGTTTATGTTATAGTAGGCTGAGTTAATATTTTACATTAGGTAAGATCAACATATTAAAATTAATTTCACCTTGTAAATTGTTTATGTTTAAATGTGACTGGTAAGGATACTTAAAATATAGTATATGATCTACGTTGTATTTTCATTCATGCTGATGTAAACCATGTCTGAAGTTTGATCTGATGTCAGTAAAGACTATGATTAGTATATTCACTAGTCAGGATCATATATGCATATTATTGTTGCCAAGTGCAATGTCTCTGCTTAAACCCCTGTCTCCATGGGTCAAAAATGTCTGTCATTAAAAGGAATTGCAGTTAAATTCCAAGGGAAAATGTGAGAGATATAATCTGTGCTTTCTTATAACGACTAATTGCATCCTGGATATATACCAACAGGTTGAAAGACATGCTAGATAGCTCTAATACAAGTATCAGTAACATGATTTCTTAGTTCGGCTAGTCAATTAGTACCTTCTTAACTATGATACATATGTCAGTGTGAGATTCTGTTTTAAAACAGTAATATAATTTTATAATCATGATGTGCATACAAAATATATGAGGGATAAAGACATGAAATTTATGATGTATAGTATGAAAGAGGGTAGAGCCATCAGCATATCACCTTATGTACATATGTGATTACATCTCTTTTGTGAGCCTACTATTTTAGGCTCCACATGGAAATAGCATTCATAATAAATAGTAAGGTAAGGGAAAAATTACTAGGAAATCCTAGTGAGTTAAATAATTCCTCTTCATCATCAATCTATAAAATAGATGCAGATTATTTCAAATAATAGATGTTTTTACAGTGAGTTTACCATTATGGAAATCTTAGGGTATGTATAAGAGGAAATACAAGTATGTATCAAATCTTAGAAACTGTTAGCTTACTTTAGAAAGGTTTTTAATATAAGCCTCTATGAATTTAATGTTTTAATTTAAGTGACTCACGTTGTATTACTCAGCTTTCTCCCCACTGAGACACAGCATCCAACACCACTTGAAGGAGGGGAGGCTCAGTCAGGCTCCTAGTGTCACAGGGCTCGGTGCGCGGTCTGCTGTCGGGAGGGCAGAGGTCACGGCGGAGCGAAAGAGCTCCGTTCACGGCGGCGGGGAGCAGGGGCTGCGCGCGAGAGGCGGCCGAGGTTCGCGTCCCATGGCCGGACTCTCAGGAACGTGCTTCAGGGGTCTGCTGGGCATTTCTCGACCCAGTGAAGTGCACACATCAGGACTCACAGTCACACTCATGAAACTTTATTTGTATTATTCTGATTCATTCATTATTAGCTCTAAATATACAGGCTTTATGGAAAATTTGCTCACACATAAAACCTCCTATCAGCTGAAGAGTAGACTTTTTCCTGAATTAATTGTAAAGCACTTCCAATATTACACTGTAATATAAGTAGACTTTTTCCTGAATTAATTGTAAAGCACTTCTAATATTACACTGTAATATTAACCACATAAAACATCCTAATTATTAAAATTAAATTTGTATAATAACTAATATATAAGTGATTAATCTTCATTCCAAAGCAGTTACTTTTTAAAGGTTCAGTCCAGAGTTTGAAATCATATACACATATTTTAAAGTATCAGTGATTTAGGGTTAGTCATTAAAGAATTCCTTTTGGCAGCTGGTCATTTTGCAAGAAAAGGGTGTTTATTATTTTCAGAGTAATCAGCGGCTGTGGGTGTTCACCGGCACCTGTGAAGTGCAGGAGACCACACATCCAGAGTCTGAGAGTTTTCTGTCTTCTTTTTAATACATTAAGTTTAACTTTCTGGCCAGAGGACACGATGCAGCATGGGAGGTTTGAAAGTCACTGTCCTTTAAGGTTTACAAATAACTTCTTGGTTGCCCTAATGCTTAGAATTCACTTAAATAATAATATGTACTTAGTCATCCTGTGTGTGAGACATGTGTCTTAGAAAAAGTCACAAACTGGAAATAAAAGAGACAGACTATCAATGTTCCTAGGCATGATGCTTTTGAGATTTTTCTTCCTTTAAGACATTTTAAAATTATTGTAGTTACCAGATTATATTCTGATTTTCTGGTGTTGGAACTCTATTTTTATTTAGTTTTAAAGTCTTTTTAAAAATTTTTTTCTGGCAAGTAGGAATAGTTTGAAATTTTGAAATAATTGGCGATTATCTTTTAAAACTTTCTGTTCATTAGAAACAACTCCCATCACCTCATAGTGATGTTTGTTTAATTTCTTCAGTAAGAATTCTAAGAAAGATACAAGTAAAGAATATAAGGCATTCAAAGACTACAAAATTTTAAATATTTTCATTATATAGTTAAGGTGTTCAGACTGACTATTAGCCAAGAGTGGATTTGTTGTCAGTGTCGTCAAAGCTTACAGTGTGGTGAAAAATTGAAGAGCAGAGATTCTTCTTGGAGATCAAGAATGATCTCTAAATGCTGGGCATGGTGGATCACACCTGTAATCCCAGCACTCAGGAGGCTGAGGCAGGAGGACTGCTGAGTTTGAGGTTTGCCTGGGCTATGTAGTAAGCTCAGGGCCAGCCTGAACTACAAAGCAAGATCCTGTTTCAAAAAAAAAAATCTCTAAAACTTTTGTGATCTGAATCTTGATAGCTACTTCAAATAAGAATTTTTGAAGATCATGATGTTAGATGCTATTTCTAAGTTGCCAAGTTAATGTTACTATGGTTGCTTTTGATAAGAATTATTATATCAGAGACACATATGTGCCACAAAAAAGTATTAATGGAGATAACTATAGAACTGATTAATCTTAGCTTGAATCATGCTTTCAAAAACAGTGTAAAGTACTTCCAATATCACACTATAATATTTATCATATAAAACATACTAATTATTAAAATTAAATTTATAGAATAACTAATATATAAGTGATTAATCTTCACTAGCTTGTGTTATTTCTCTTCTTTTAAGTAACACCGTGGATTGTAACCCTAAAATGTTAGGTAATTACCCTGACAATCTGCTGGTAGTGAGTAGAGTGTTGCTCAAAACTAATCTACAGTAATACCTCGGTTCATGAACACCTCTGGTTTCCAACAATTCGGTTTGTAGAGAGTAGCGTTCAGCAGAGTTTCTGTCCCACAGCTGAGCTCGGAGCGGACGGACCGAGCCCGTCCCCCACAGAGTGCAGAGGCGCCCTCGAACCCAGAACGGGAAACACACTGAGGGGTGACCCGGGGCACCACCATGCTTGGATACAGCCCATTTAATAATAAAGTTACTCAGTGTTTAAATACGTTCAAGAACCCTAAAACTTTACTGGTGGAAATAGGAGTGATTAAGTATTTATTTCTTCTTTCTATGAAGCAGAAATTTATGTATGTTAATAAATATTAATATTTGTTTATAGCAATATATATAGGCACATGTTTCCACTTAACAGTGCCTTGAATAAATTTCATCATAGCTATATGTAAATGCTACATTTGTTTAAAGGTTTCCACCCTTCAAAAAATCTTCAAAGACTTTTTTAACATTAGAACTGTTTTAATTTCCCTTATTAATTTTGTCTTAACTGTGAATGAAAATTTGTAGTTTGGCGTGAAACCTAAATCCTTATTCAAGTTTAGAATTAAAAATTTGTCTAACACTTTAGATTCTTGGAGGCTAATGCCCAGAACATTCCAGATTCCAAGGCATCAGTTCCCATTGACGCTCTGTCTAATGCCGGGTGCTCTGGGAAGTAGAAGGTAGACTGTGTTGCCATGAATAATAAACCATAAGTATTTACAATCTCATAGCTCACATATTACTGTGAAGCAGATAGGATGTCATTTCTTTCTGGAAGCGAATCATTGGGACTTAAATGTGGGGTTTATTTGTAATATCCTGATAGGAGCATGTGCTGGGAGCCTGCGGATATTAAGATATTGCACGGCTCAGGGGCCTGCGTCTCCGGGGCTCTGCGTGAACCCGCTCGGAGGGGCTTCACGCCTGAGCAGTGGGAGAGCCAGTTACTGAAGGAAGCCGACCAGCTTGCTGGAGAAAGCGAGCTCACTCTGATGCTGTCAGTCAACAGAGACGCAGCTGAGAGGTCAGAGCACTGATAGAAGGCAAAACGTGGTTTTTTGGTTCTATACATTCAGATGTAAAAATTGCATTTTCCCAAACGTGCTGGAATATTAATAAGGAAATACCTCGTTTTCAGTCGGGTTGAACAGGTTTTCACCCACGATTCGACTTCACTTTACATAAGCAGATTGGACTTTCCTTCCTCCCAGGCCTCCTCTCCCTGTCCCTGGAGGGGCACACGCACATGGGCGCACACACACGCATGTGCGCACACACGCACACACTGCGTTCTCTCTTATTACCCGCCAGCTGCGATGCTGACATGCCAAGCTCTACTTTTTTCCCAAACACCAGCAGCAGCAACATCTGGATCTGTGAAACCTTAACCTTGGCTGCTTTCCTGCTTTGCTCCCGTCCCCCCAGGCACCTGTGCGTGTCCTGTACATACAGGCTGACATTAACCCACAGTCGGAAATCGAATCTCCGGGTGTAATGAACAATGATTGTTTAGAAGCGTATGAAACAACAAACTGCAGTGACAGAGAATAAGTTCAGTGAACGGTAGGTAAGAGGCCATGAAAAGTGAACTTCAAATTTAAGTGAATTTAAAACACTTCATGTAACTAGAGTCATTGGAATCTTTCATTTCAAACTTTCTTGTAAAACCGTGGGCTGGTATTAGAAGCAGGCACTCAGCAGACTTTATCTAAGGTAGAAGGCTGTTGTCATAAAATACTGAGCCTTGATTTCAAGCTAAAAGACCTTGGGAGAGAAGCCAAAGGCTTCTTCCAAATACCCCTGGTAAATTTCTTAATCATCTTAGATACTTTGACGTTTTTTCATACCATAAAGTTTCTGAAGTCTTTTTGAGCTCCAAATTGAATGACTACAAAGTAGGATTTGGAGATTACCCAGAAAAGCAATCAATAGTTTAACAAAAGAAGAGAAAACTGTATCTGTCACAGATACTGACTAGCTGAAACTCTATTCTATATATTTCCACAGAGGTCATAGCACTTGATCATAAAACCTGGAACATCGACTTTGATCTGCTCAGTGCAACGGGGCGGGGGGGACTCTACGCTCTCCCCGCGCGCGTCTGGAGTTGGCGTCTGTGGTGCGCCCCTGTGCCGTACTCAGACACGCGTATCAAAGCCACGGAGGCGGGCAGGAGCCCTTCTCGTGTGTTCATCCTCCTTGACTTAGCAAAATTGAAACCATTCTCATCTGAGGCTAGGAGGGAAGGACTGCTGTGGTTAGCAAGAGCTTCACGGAGGAGTCAGATATTCTTACAAACCCCTGTCTTTGTAAAATTCAAACACGCCTAGTCGTGGAAGAGTTTTAAAGGGAAGTCCGACGCCGTGAGGGAAGGGCGGGCGAATGTCCGCGGTGTGATGCATGGTGGGCGATCTTGGGGTTGAGAAAGGGAAATTAAATGGCTTCTTGTGCCTTCAGAGATGAGGTAGGGACCACCTAGCTGTCAGTTCGCTTCCTCACTGCCTCTGCCCCTCATAGCCTCAAAATACTTACCTACAGTGTTCATCTAAATAAGTATTTTCCTGAAAAGCATTTGAAAATGAGTAGATCCTGTATATATATTTGGATAGACACTGCTGGCATTAGTTTTCAATCCTTCTTTTGAGTTTTAATGTTAGTATCACTCGTTCTCTGTCTTGGAGATAAGAAACCATCACCATCTGCATCTCTGAATTGTGCTCTGTGATGTTTATGAGTATAATGTAAGTCATATTAATATTATAGATGACTTTCAGGACTCATTTGGAATTCCTACCTACGTATATTTTACTACACTAACCAAAAAGTAACCCTGACACATACAGGCATAATATATTCTTTCTACCTATTTCTTCTTCATATTGACCAGTGATGCTTTAAAAGAAAATAAATGTAAATGTCCTTGCTTTTTTCTTTCTTTCTTTCGTACTTACTCTTCATTCTTACTTTCTTATGGACATCTGTGTTTTCCAAATCATGCCTTTATATCTGGTCAGTGAATAAGCAAATGTGTGGCGTGTGATATCGGTCGTGATTGGCCCACAATACCCGGTGAAACTCTATTAAAACACAAAAGCTAAGCCATATATTTCTCAGTAAATAACGTCCTTGCTGTGCAGAACAGTCGTTTGTTTCAGGGCCACAAATCCCTGTGTGCAGACACACATAGCACACACGAATACCATAATGTTTAGAATCGTACACTGTGTCCACTCTTATTTTTTACTAAAACATACCACACCCATTGATTTGAACTATGATCAGTTAGAAAATAAAGAATAACAATTCTTTAGGAGTTTGGGGCACAGAAGCACAGGCTCTTTCTTCCTGGTGGCTGTCACTGCTGTCCCTTGGACTGTTATTGTGGTCCCAGAGCGACTGGGCCCGTCTTCCGGTCGCCAAGACAGGTCTTCCCAGCACCCCCCAGGCCAGCGTCTCTCCTCTGACTAGCAATCCCTGATCTTTTGTCATGACAATATTTTTCTGAAGAAAAGTTTATTCCTTGTTTCACATAATGCATATTTGGATGCACAGAACACAGTATAACTCACAGCTCTCCTGCCACTGTGCCTGTATACACAGTCTGACCGATTTTTCTAGGCCCTTCCATATGCTCTGGACTGCCTAGCTTACTCTCATCTTTTCTTAATGTTGTGGGTTAATAATGAGCTCCAGGGAAATCATCTGTCAGACCGAGGAGGAATGAATCCTCCAGCTCTCCACAGTGCCCTGCGTCTCGGTCTGGTTGTATTGTGTGTGTGTGTGTGCATCTGTGTGTGTGTGTGTGTGTGCATGTCTGTGTGTGTGTGCATCTGTGTGTGTGTGTGTGAGTCCCTGTTCCCTCTTTCAAGTTTCTTAACCTGAAAAATGGTTAATTACTTCTTTTCTGTCCCTCTTTTCTTTATCCTTTCTTCTCTTTGTCTCTCTCTTTCTTTCTTCCATGAGATAAACACTGATTTTAGGCCAGGAATTTCTTTAGGACATGGTGTTACAGGGCTAATTAATATTTACTCATGATACCAAATTCTCTTGTGATGGAACAAATTAGATTTTTGAAATATAAAGATGAAGACACTAAAATATTTTTTCACACATGCTGCCATTAAAAATAACTGGCCTCTTGACTTCCAGTCCTATATACTTGACTCATTCCTGGTTCTCTTGGTAATATTCTAAAAGTTATAACTGCTCTTTTATTTCTTTGTAACTTATAAATGCATATGTGTGTACAGAGGAGATTGTATGCTATCCAATAAAAACACACCGCTTAAAAATAAATGGAGTCATCGATAAAGACTGATTCAATTCACAACTGAGAATTGTAATCTGTCAACTATCATCGCCCCACACTAGGAAATGCTGTCAAATGACCTTTGTGTTTATTTCGTGGGAAATGCGTGCAAACATTATAATTTGTACCATTCATCCTAGTTTGAATTTCATCTCAAGCTGAAGGTCCTAGGGAAAAGACGAAGAGCCCTGAGAACGGTCCGCTCAGCCAGGGGCCCCGCTCCGGCCTGCGCTTCAGACCCGGGCTGCCCCCGTGAGCGCTGTTAGGCTCGCGGCTTGTGATTAAACGCCACATTCCTCACATGAGCTAGAAGTGGTGAAGCGTATGAAGCTGGCACTAGTTCAAAACAATGACACTCTGGAAAGTTAAACTCACATATCTGTAAAATAAGCATCACCGTGTACAAGGAGCAATTTCATGTATTTCCTACAGATCCTCTATTTGTGAGTGTATCGTTGCTTCCAGCTCATTTGCACTTCGCAGCGCTGGGAGTGAACCCGGGAGCCTGGTGCTGGGCCCTGGCCCTCTTCTGTGATGGGTCTCAGGCCGGCTCAGCTGCGCGGCCTCCCCCACTGGGCACCTCCTGACGAGCCCCTGCCGTGGCCACTGGGCGCCGGGGAGCACCGCAGGCCTGGTGAAACGTCTCTGATGTGAAATCATTGTAATAATTTTTTTAAAAAACGACTATTTTTATAGGTGCGTCTGCTCTCTCTGTTAAGTTACACGTGCTTGTTGAAAGTGCCCCGACTCTGAAAGATCCCGGTTCCGTCTTGACACAGACCACAGGCTCTGTGTTTTCTACTTCTTCTACCTGCCTCCTTTCCTTTTTCCATCTCTCTCTCTCTCTTCCTCTCTCTCTCTCCCTCTCTCTCTCTCAACACCCTTTCTTTTTTTATAGTTTCACATAGTATTCCCTGATTATCCAATGAAAACTATCAGCTTCTTAACTTCTCTTGAAGTTACTTAATAGTCTTCGATTAAGTTACATTTTAGAGTTTTATTTTGAAATATCTGTAAAATTCTCTCATAAATGAATGATTATCTCCTTAGAAATATTTTATATGTTGCTTAGGATAGAGAGCAATTCATTAGTAGATTTTACACATTACAGAGTATATATCATTTAAAAAATAAATGTATTACAGAGGGCCAGAGGGTTAGCTCAGTGGTTCTGGCGCCTGCCTCGCAAGCGCAAGGTCCTGAGTTCGATCCCCGGAAACCACATACAATGCTGGGTGTGGAGACTCACACCCACCAGCAATCAATACCACATACCACAGTGCCAGGTGTGGTGGCTCACGCCTGTCATCCCAGCACTCGGGAGGCAGAGACAGGAGGATTGCTGAGTTCAAGGCTTGCCTGAGCTACATAGTGAGCTCAAGGCCAGCCTGAACTACAAAGTGAGACCCTGTCTCAAAAAAAAAAAAAAATGTATTATGTATATAACAGCCTCTCACAGTATTTTCATTCTCAGGATAGAGTGTTTAATATCTATTTCCATATAGTGGCCTTTTAAAATAAATATAAATGAAAAGGTTTAATAGACCTATATATTTTTCAAGTTCCATTTTCTATAATTTATGATGGCTAGGGGTGACTGTGAAATGGATTGGCCCATGAGCTACACTGGGGAAGACGGAAGCAATTCCTGGTTGTATGTGGGTGGGTCATGGAGCAGTGACCTGGGAGACTATATTGGCCCCTGGCCACTTCCTCCTGGTGCTATCCCGGCTCTTCTGCCCAACTGCCATAGCACCTTTGCTTTGCCAGCTCTTTCTGTCAGGATCTTTCTGCCCAGCAGCCAGATGAGGATCGACTGAATCCAACTCATTGATCTCCTTTTAAAAAGCCATTTCTTCCTTTAATTTGTGGATGCCCAGTATGTGGAATCAGCAACAGGAATGCTGGTGGGTGAATACAAAAATTGGTAGCAGAGAAGAGGGATTGTTGCCTGGACTGTCACTGTTTACGTGACGCAGAAGACTTTGGAACCGGTCTGTTGGAGAAGTTTGGGAAAGTGGACTGGAAAGCACTTGCACAGGGGTAAGCAAGGGCTGATGGAGGACTCTGGTCAGAGCTGAGAAGAACAGAACAGTGGCAGGAATGTGGACACCAACGGCCAGGCTCAGAAAGTTTGAATTGGGAACAGTGACTCTGCTAACCATTGGACTTCAGACCTTCATTGCTACATCTTGAAAAACAAATTGCCCATAGCCCAGTAACTTGCCAGAGGCTGTATTAAAGTGCAGCGGAATATCTGATCTGTGAGAAGAAACTTCAAGGCGGTGTAAGTTTCAGGCTCTGGCACAGATACTGCTGACTGCTTTCACTCTCTTTTATAGAGAAAAGCAGGAGCAAAGGAGCACAACAAAAATATTCGAAAAACTTAATGTTTGGTCTGAAAACAGCTACATGGGTTTGGAGCAAAGGGAGATTTGGTCACAGAAGGTATTAGCATGTTAAAAAGAAAGCAAGGGCAATGAACTGGGAGAAAAAGAATACACCATGAGAGCTTGTGAGGAGTCAGTAACAACACCCGTCACAGACTCAAGACTACAAAAGTTAAACCATCTCTTGGGGAATGGGCTCCCGAGACATCTGCTCAGAAAAGACTCTCTAGGCTTCCTTTCCCTGTGCTTAGCCGTTCAGGCTTCTAGAGGCCCCTGCAGCCATTGGCTGAGGAGGGCCAGCTGCTGCCGGAGCCGGTGCCAGACCTTGGCGTTATCCATGTTATGCAGGTTTCGCTGCACACGGAAGGCAGAAGTTTAGAGGCAGGGAGGGTTCCACGCGGATCTCAGAGGGAGGCTGGGAGGTCCGGCCAGAAGCCCTGGGCGGGCGGCGTCTGCGGCTCTGGCCGCGCAGCTGCAGGTGCGGTGGGGGTGCAGGAGGGCGAGGAGATCGGGTCTGCGGAGTGTCAGTGGGTCCCCTTGCATAAATGCACAATTTTTTTCAAATGGTTCTTTTCCTCTAGAAAAATTTTACAAAGTACAAATAGAATGCTTGATATTTTTCCAATAGTTCTAGCATAAAGCTGGTTTGTGAGTTTTGTCTATAGTTTTCAATGCTGAAATAAGTCAGAAATACGTAATTTAAGAAAGTATTTGTTGTGTATCAGTTCATAAAACACTTCAATCTAGTTCGTAATGATTTTGTCTTGTGTTATTGAGTTGGCCAACGTACAATTAGGCTGGGGCCCTCCCCTAGCCCGCAGCACTAAGGACGCCCTCGGGCGGGCGCTGCGTCTTCCTTGCGAATCCGC
>PVIC010010486.1:0-25062 GCA_004025085.1 Thryonomys swinderianus
AAAAAAAAAAAAAAAAAAAAAAAAAAAAAAAAAAAAAAAAAAAAAAAAAAAAAAGAATCCTGTCCTCTTGAGCAGGATTGATACCCTTATAAAAGAGAGCCTGGACCACTCACATACTGGTGGTAGGAATGTGAATGAGTGCAACCCTTATGGAGAACAGTATGGAGACTCCTCATAAAATTATAAAAAGGATCTTTCACATGATCGGCTAGCTCACTTGTGAGTATATACCCAATGGAAAAGAAATCAGGACGCCAAAGTGATACCTGAATGCCTAACTTTACTGCATCATTTGTAACAGTAACTAAGATATGAAATCAGCCAATGTCCCCAACAATAGATGAGCATATATAGAAAAGGTGGTGCATATACACACAATGAAATAATGTTCAGCCATAAAGAAAAAGGAAATCTTATCATTTGCAGCAAAATGGAAGGACATTATATTAAGTGAAATGAGCCAGGAAGCACGGAAAAAACAAGTACTACATGCTCTCTCTCATATACAGAATTTTTTTAAATTAATGGCATATAGAAGAGTGATTAGGAGAGGTTAGGAAGATAGGGAGAATGTATAAACAAGAGGTTGAATTTGATCAATGTGCACTGTATCCATGTGCTGATATATCACACTGAACACCACTAATATACACAATACATAATAATCAAAAATGAAAGAGACCTTAGGGACCTTCCTCATTCCTTCCACCATGTAAGGATACAATGAGAAGGTGCCATCTGTGATCTAGAACATGCAGCCTCACTAGACACCAAATCTTCCATAACATTAACATCAGACTCCCAAGCCACCATGAGAAATACATTTCCCTTGTTTACGTTACTTAGTCCATAGTATTTTGTTATAGCAGTTCAGAAGGACTAAGACAGAAAATTGGTATCAAGAAATGAGAGTGTTGTTGTAACAAATACCTACTAGTGTGGAAGCAGCTTTGGAAGTGGGCAGTGGGTAGAGACTGGGAGAGTTTTGAGGTGACTGATAGAAAAAGCCTGCATTGCTGTGAATGAATCACTAAAGGTGATTCTAGTAAAAGCTGAGAAAGAAGAGGAGAGGAGCCACAGAGAAAGCCTCCATCTAAGTAATCATGAAGAGCACCTTAGCAGAAATATGGATGGTAAATGTCACCCTGATGAGGTCTCAGACTGAAATGAGGAACATGTTATGGGACAGTGGAGAAAAAGCAGTCCTTACTATAAAGTGGCAAAGAACTCAGCTGAACTGTATTTGTGTCCCAGCCTCTGGTGCAAAGTACAACTCATGAGTGATAGAATTAGATATTTAGTTGAAATGATTCTAAGCAAGGTGCTGAAGATAAGACTTGGCTCCTCTTGACTGCTTCTAGTAAAATGGAAAAAGCAAAAAATTACTTCAGACAGAATTGTAAGGCAAAATAACTAGATCTTAAGACTCAGGGAATTCTCAGCCTACCCATATTGTAAAAAGAGAAAAAGTATGATCACAAGAGGATCCTAGGGCTGTATCCCAAAACCATTTAATATGGAGATTCATATGGATATGAACCACAGGCCTAAAGGGGCATCTCAGTCAAAGCCAGGTGCTAGCCTTTGGGACCAGTATTTCCTGAAGGAAATTCCCTCATTTCAAAAAGGGAGGCCATCACTTTGCTATCTGCAGACCAAATAATCTACCCCAGAGCTCTGGGGAGAGATCAACATAAGCCATGGGGGCCAGCCCCTGCCAAGTGACACTTCCGGGCCAGGGCCACTGCCTAGCAGGCCAGTAAGGCAGAACATTGGGCCAATGGTTATTCTCAAGCCCAAAGATTTCATGGAATCTGTCTTTCAGTCTGGATTTACTTAGAATTCATTACCTCTTCCTTCTTTCCTATGTGACCATTTTAGAATAGAAATCTCTCCTATGCCTAAGCCACCATTGCATTTTGGGGAGTATGTGCTTAGCTTCACAAGTTGTCAGATGAAGATCAGTTTGCCTCAGTATGAATCATACCTTGAGTCTCACCTATAAATGAATATTTATGTCACTCCCCCGTCAAATTCAGATATTGAAATCTTAGCTCTAATGTGATGGCATTAGGAGGTAGGGCCTTTGTAAAATGGCTATGTTTTGAGACCAAAGCCCTCAGGAATAGGATTAGTGACCTTACAATAGAAAAGGAGCCAGGAAGCAGCCATCATCAGACACTGAGTCTGTTGCTACCTTAATCATGAGTTTTCTACACTCCAGAACTGAGAAATATCATTCTATGGTTTATAATTCTTCCAGTTTATGGTATTTTCTTATAGTAGCCCAAACAGACTAAGTGTGGCAGATGGTATTTTCCAAAAGTAGCTGCCAAAACATATGTATCCCATTCCCCATGTTCTCTGACACTGTGGCTAATATTCCCCCCACAGGAGCATCCTCCCCTCAAATCTGAGCAGGACTGATGACCAGACTGCAGTGAAGATGATGTGATCTGACTTCAAAGCCCAGGTCAGTATAAGGATCTAGTTTCCACCTGTTTATCTGTTTTTCAGAAGCTCATTCCAAGAACCCATTCTCAGTATGAGGAGTCCCAAATGAACTCATGAACAGAATTCACACAGACAGGCATGGGAACAGAAGAACTGAGGCTCCCAGGCAATAGCCAGCCCTGCAAATATACAGCCATCAGATGCTCCCAGCTCCTAGACTTCAAACCTTCTAGCAGAGGCTCCAGACATTGTGTGTCAGAAGTAACCTTCTCTCTGGGTCCTGTCCACATTGTTTTGATACATAGTAACTATGAGTATGAGAAATGATTACTGTAGCTTTAATACACTAAGTGTAGGGGTGATTTGTTATACAATAATACTATTATGATTAAAGATAAAGCTAACCCCAAAGACTCATTTATTGAAGGCACCAACCTTGTTAGTGAATTAAGCCATTCCTAAATTTGTAACTGAAATACCTATTAGGAGTTAGGATACAGGGCCAGGGATTTAGCTCACAGATTCTAGCGTGTACCTGGCAAATGCAAAACCCCAAGTTTGATTCCTGGTAGAACATATCACAATGCCAGGCAAGGTGGCTCATGCCTGTAATCCCAGCACTCAGGAGGCAGAGGCAGGAAGATTGGCCAGAGTTCAAAGCTTGCCTGGGCTACATATTGAGCTCAGGGCCAGCCTGAACTACAAAGCCAAACCCTGTCAAAAAAAAAAAAAAAAGAATTGAGTTACAGTTGGAAGAAGTAGTCCACTGGGATATACCTTTGAACATGTATCTGGTCCCTGGCCTCTTTCTCGTTGGCTCTCTGATATCTCTCCTTCCTCTTTGCCATGAAATGAACAGTTTTCTGCTCCATACCCTTCCACCATCCTATTTCTCCCTGAGAGACAACCAACTGTGCACCGAATCCTCTAAAACTGTGATTTAAAGTAAATCTTTTCTCCTTTAAGTTGCTTAGGTAAGATGTTTTCCCTTGGAAAAATTAACCAATATATATACTGAACACCAAGTTTTCCAAATTCCTATTTGAGACGGGTAAGAGTGGGTAAGGGTTGAGCTGGGTTGAGTTGGGTTGACATTGATCTATCCCTCTGAGGACAGCTCCAGGAAGACTTCCTCTGTGTCAGGGTCATGGCTACCTCCTACTTTGCTAATACTGAAACCAGACTCACAGGTCTGAAAGGGACATGCCTTGTATTTCCTAAGTAATGTTCTTCCGAGGGAGATGAGGTGGCCATCTGCCTGGTGATAGCAGGCCTAGCTGGGGTGACAGTGCTAAGTCATAGTCTATCGTGTTTTCTTTCCAATAATAACTTGAGTACAATAGTGTCAGGACTATTGGATCCCCTTCATCCACCTGGTCCCTCACACTCCAGGGCCAACTTAACAAGTTCACCAAGATCACATCTACATGAGTAAAGCAATATGGCAGAGAGCAAGTGTCTGTAGAACTTGTTGAGTTGCTCACATCTGTAAATTAGGCTTCTCTACAGCTCACTTGGATATTTTAAATCTCCATTTCTGCCATTCCCACCTGGAGACCCACTCAACCTGGAAGCATTGGTAAAGCAGCCATATTTGGCCCATGGACCTGCTCACCCCTGTGGATAGACAGCACCTTAATGGACATGGATATTGACACTGACCCATTACCCTACTGCACACACACTTGGCTAAAGAGATGTCCATGTAAACCTAGTCATCTCACAAGCTTTCTCCAGCAATGATCTATACCTCTGAGTACACAGAATGTCACAATTGTGCACCAGTAGATTGTTTTTGCTTGGGAGCACTAACTAGCCATGGGACTTTGAGACAATTATGTATATTCTCAAAACCTTGGGGACCTTATGTATAAAATATTCCTAGCAACTACATGAGATGGTTCATGTATTGATCAGACTTCCATTGCTGTGACCAAATACCTGACATAGACAACTTAAAAGAAGTGAAGTTCAATTCAGCTCATGGTTTCAGAGGTTTCAGTCCCTGGTTTATTGGCTCTAAAGCAGAAACATCAGGGTGGAAGAGTGCAGTGGAGGAAAGCTACTTACCTCATGGCATGTGGGAACCAGAGCAAGTGAAAAGCAAGAAAGAGGGGGACTGGATACAAGAATGCACTCTTTCAGTTACAACCTGCCAAGATTAAAATGAGGTCTATGTCTTGCACCATGCACTAAACTAAAACCAAAGTGGAAAAGAGATCTGAATATTAAAACAGAATTACTAAGCCCTGCTGGAAGTAGGGCTTCCAAAAGTTAGGTAACTTTTGGAGGCATTGGCATAAGAAAAGACTTTATGAACAAAACCTGTGTGTTATAAGAACAAACAGAAAGAAACGACAACTTGGATCTCATCCTATTAAAAAGATTCTGCACAGCAAGAGAAACCACCAACATGGGAATGTAGACCTGTGCAACCATTGTGAAGATCAGTGTGGAGATTCTTCAGAAAACTAGGATTAGAGGTCCCATATGACCCTGCTATTCCCCTACTAGGAATATACTTGAAATAATTAAAAGAATCATATCGTAGAGACATATGTGCACCTATGTTCATAGCAGCTCAGTTTGTGATAGCTAAATCTTGGAAACAACCCAAATTCCCATCAACTGGAGACTGGATAAAGAAGATGTGCTATTTTTTAAAATATAAAATGGAGTATTACTCTGGCATAAAGAACGACAAGTTTGAGTCATTTACACTCAAATGGACACACCTTGAGGACACACTAACAAGTGAAATAAATAGGTCACAGATATTTAAATACCATATCTTTTCTCTGGTATGAGAACCTGTAGATGTAAATGAGTTCTAGAATGTATGGTAGATTTTGTGAAATAGGAAATATTCAAAGGGAAAGGGGTAGGGGAAAGTAATAAGGGGAAAGAATAAATATGATTTAAAAAGAAAAAGGAAGCATATGTATATAGGAAGTGGGGTTGTAGGGTGGGTAGGGATATGAGTAAATATGAGAATTAACTCGTGTCATATACTGGTACAAATTTCCCAATGTTGAATGTGATTGCGAGCTGTATATAAAATGTAGCAATAAAGAATTCAATTTAAAAAGAAGAGAGAAACCACCAGCAGAGCAAAAAGACAACCTACAGCATGGGGAAAAAATTTACCAGCTGTTCCTTACACAAAAGACTACTATCTAGAATATATAAAGAACTTAAAAAAATCAGACCTCCCAAATTTAAAGATCCAATTCAAAAGTGGGCATCTGAACAGACATTTTCAAATGAAGAAGTAAAAGCAGCAAAGAACAAAAGTGTTCATCATCACTAGTCATCCAAGAGATACAGATGAAAACATTGAGATTCCATCTTACTCCACAAAGAATGGCTGCTATCAAGAAATCAACCAACAACCGGGCGTGGTGGCTCACGCCTATAATCCCAGCACTTGGGAGGCAGAGACAGGAGGATTGCTTAGTTCGAGGCTTGCCTGGACTACATAGTGAGCTCAGAGCTAGCCTGAACTACAAAGTGAGATGCTGTCTCAAAAAAAAAAAAAAAAAAGAAAAGAAAAGAAATCAACCAACAAATGCTGGCGGGGCTGTGGGGAGAAAAGAACCCTTCTCCACTGTTGGTAGGAATGTGGACTGGTGTGACCACTTTGGAAATCAGTGTAAAGATTTCCTCAGAAAGCAAGGATTAGAAGTCCCCTTTGACCCTGCTATTTCCCCGCTAGGTAAATACATGAAAAAATTAAAAACATCGTACCACAGTGATACATGTGCACCCATGTTTATAGCAGCTCAGGTTGTACTAGTTAAATCTTGGAAACAGCCCAAATGCCAATCAATAGGAGACTGCATAGAGAAGACGTGTTTTTTAAAAATAAAATGGAGTATTACTCAGCCAAAAAGAATGATAAATTAGAGACATTTATATTTAAATAGATGTACCTTGAGGATAAACTCATAAGTGAAGTAAATAAGTCACAGATGTGTAAATACCACATTGTTTCTCTAGTATGAGAAACTGAAAGTGTAAATGAGGTCCAGAATGTATGATGGGTATTGTGAAATAGGAAGAAAATGTTCAAATGAAAAAGGGAAGGGGGGGTAGGGTAATGCAAAGAAAGGGAAGAAAAACTTTGATGGTAAAAGGGAAAAATGAAAACAAAGCTTACATATGTAGAGGAGTGGGGTGGTAGAGAAAAAGGGGAATGGGAAAAAATGAGAATCAATATATATCATGTATAGGTACAAATTCTTAATGAGGAATGTGATCATGATGTATTCCTAAAATGTACCAATAAACTCAACAAAGGGGGAAAAAAGAACCCACCCTTTCAGTCACTCCCTCAGTGACCCACCTCCTCCAACCAGGCCACACTTCCTGACAACAATTCATCTATGAACTTATCGATGGATTCATCACCTTCCATAATCCCCACTTTTAAACACACAGGCCTGTCAGGGAACATCTTTTGAACCAAACCATAGCCGTTCATCAGTGAATCCAATGAGATAATAAGGCATACTTGTGAGTACTCACGATTGTTCCAGAATCCATGCCACTCCTTTTATTTATAGTATTAGTTACTTCAGTCTGCAAGGCTGAGGCACATTCTGAGTATTATAAACCTAGGTGTACAAGTTATTTGATTATGATCAAAATTAATTAGATTGAAAGGACTTGAAACAAAGGAATAATCGGTTACAACAGAAAAATATGTATCTTGAAAACAGATTGGTTTACTTTGTAATATGAATTACACTAAAACCTCAATACACAAACACTTCTGTTTGCAAACAATTTGATTCCCAAACAAAACCATTTGGCAAAATGTTGCTTCTGTTCACAAACCCCACATTGGGTGACAAACACAACCACAGCCATTTTCCCCACACAAACAAAAACACAGCCATCTTCCCCTGAAGTTGTAAAACAAATTTACTTCATGAACCACTGTACATGTAGCATCAGGAGGAAAGCCGATCTTTGCTATGGTTCTTGAGGTGGCATCGTGGAGGGAGCACTGACTTGAGAGTGTGATGACCAGGGTCTCGTTTTACATTTGTCTCACAGCAGCCACAAGTAGAACCCTCTGGTAACTTCCCATTATTTGATGATGATCCGAAGTCCTTGGCACCGCTGGATAGCCCTTTGGGAAGCAGGTCCAGCAATTATCCCAACCTCAGTATCTGTCTCTTTCCCTTTCCTCAATTTACTCCAGCCCTCCTGACCTCTTTGCTGCCCTAGAACATGCCAGGCCCACACTTGGCTCAAGGCCTTTGGCCTTGCTCTCCCCCTCCCCGGAATGTTTTCCCCTCTGTTAGCCTAGTCTTATACTCATATTTGTTCAGACCTCTTCCCAAAAGCTCTCTTCCATTCTCTCTCCCCTTAATGTACTAGTTTTTCTCTAGGGTGCCTAACCTGACACTATATTACATCTTCATTTGTGTGTTGCTTATTGTCCATCTCCCTTCACTAGAATGTGTGCCCCCTAAGGATATGAACATTGCTTTTTTTTCAGTATTTCATCCCCAACATTTGGACTAGTAACTGACATATAGCAGGCGCTCAATAAATACTTATGGGTGGGCAACTGGTGTTTCTAAAGTGTTCATTGAATGATTGCCCTTTGCCCTAACGGTAAAGACTTTCAGTGCTCCTCATGATCTGGCATAGCTCTGGCCACTTACTCATCCCTTCTACCCCCACCCCTCAAATACATGTTCACATACACAAATACAAGACACACAGAGATATACAAATACATAGGTGCACAGGATACAGAAATGTGTGCAACATGCACACAGATACACCTATCTCTACATGGACACACACAAATACATACACTGGTGTGTTTGTAGACATATATTCAGGCATACCAGAATGGGCACATATACACACAGACACACAGAGATCTGTACACACACACTCCCTAGCCTGTAGTGCCTGAGACACACAATACCCACACTCCTTTCTGGGAGCTTACCATGCCATACCTGCCATTCCTTCTGCTAAGTTGTTCTCTCGGGGCCACCTATGCTTTTCGCTCCAGAGAGTCACTGTAACATGGTAGTAAACATCATGGACTCTGGTACCAAACAGCTTGAGTTCAAGCTTTGGCTTCACTACTTGCTAGTTCCATATGCTTAAATAAGCTACTTAGCATCTCTGTGCCTGAGTTTCTCGCTCAGTAAGTTGGAGGATGATGACAAGAGTGCCTCCCTCACAGAGTGACTATGAGGTGCTTAGAACGGGGCCTGGGCTATAACGAGATAGCCACTGTATCCTGACTATGCCTAGGACTGGAAGAGGCAGTCCTACCATATCCCCAGCACTGGACACGGGATCTGTGCAGGTCAGTGTGCTCACTGCCTTTTTCCTCACCAGGGTTGAGTGTTCCACATGGTCTGAACCCTAAGCCTGGGCCCTGAGCCCCAAGGCATTCAACAAGTACTCGCTGAATGAACAAATGCCCTCAGGTGAGCCATTTAGCAACTGGGACATTGTTTTCTCTCCTTTAAAGTGAGATAAGGGGACTGGAAATGTTCTGAGGTCCTTCCAGGTCAAGTGTTCTACAATTCTTCAATTCCGTATCTGACCCTCTATGTGAAGACAAGTTTGTCCCTTATTATGCCAGAACTGTAGTCAGTATCTTCATGAAAACTCTTTTCAACTCTTTCAGATCTTTTCCAAAAGGGAAAATGATGGGCAACCAGGGTCCTTAGAAATGAATTCAATCCTGCCCTTTCACTGTGGTGACCCGCAGGCTGAAGAAACCTTGCTCAAGGTCACTCGGCAAGCTAATGGAGGAGCTGGAGCCACAATTCAGGGGCCAGAGATTACTGCATTATTTTTTTTCTACACGAAAATTATGGTTAGGAGAAATTTCTTTAGCAAAGCCCTAATAATGAAAAGTTGGAGTAGAAATTTGAGACAGGTAGGGATCATAACTCTTTAAAGTATCACGTGACGCTTTTGCTGTAACAATACATAAAAATAACACCAGCTTGCTGGATGTGGTGGCTCACGCCTGTAATCCCAGCACTTGGGAGGCAGAGACAGGAGGATTGCTGAGTTCGAGGCTTGCCTGGACTACATAGTGAGCTCAGAGCCAGCCTGAACTACAAAGAGAGACCCTGTCTCAAAAAAATAAAGAAATAAATAACACCAGTTAAGTGGCATAGTGAATTCTTTCTTGCCACTGTTCAGGCACTACACCAAGCACTTGCTCAATTTTCTCACTTAAACCTCCAAATGATACTTTGAGAAAAGTATCCATTTTACAGGTAAGAAAACTGAGGCTTAGAAAAGAAAAGTAATTTTCTCAAAGATGCTCACATAGTAAGTTGCAGAACAAGGCTTTGAGCCACTATGATGTGATTAGAGCTCCAAACACCTAATGGCACATCAGCTCCTTCTGTCAGATTGTTACTGACACATCCTATCCAATTAATATTCTACACAGATTGATCCATTTAGCAAAAACAAATCCACACAGAAAAGTGTGAGCTAAGCAGCTCTGTACTGTAACTTTTTCTCTGTTTTCTCCTTTTTTTTTTTTTTTGTTCTGTTTTGTTTTTGGCCAGGGTCTCGCTTTGTAGCTCAGGCTGGCCCTCAGCTCACTATGTACCCCAGGCAAGCCTGGAACTCAGCAATTCTCCTGCCTCTGCCTCCCGAGTGCTAGGATTACAGGTATGAGTCCCTATGCATGGCATTTCTCCTTCTTTTTGATTTTGATGTACTGTGTAGACAATGTGTCCATGCTGCACACAACATCAAAGAAGGGTACCAGAAGACACAGGCTATACAAATCAGCTACTGCTGGACAACAGAATTACTCGACGCTCAGTGGTATGTGACAATGAGCATATATTCCCATGTCCACAGGCCTAGAGTCAGCTGTACGTAGGAAAGTCTGCTGGTCTAACCTGCATAGAACTCCAGGCAATGGCCTCCTCACATCTTCTGGTTCTTGTGAGAACAACTGTCTCCATGAGGCAAGTCATCATGTGGAAACTCTCAAGACTTCAGCTTGGAATTGACATGTCATCACTTCTTCCTACATTCCAAAAGCCTCTGCAAGTCGCCCAGGTCAGTCCAGTGTCAACACTGTAGAAAGGAGGCTCATCTCTAATGGTAGCTATAGCTCTGGGCAAGGATGGAAGAGCGGTGAGAAATTGCAAACAGTTACATAACCAACTCAGGACTCACTCAAAAATTCAAACCCCAGGCAAAATGGTGTGTTCCTGTCACCCCAGTACTCTGGGAAGCCAAGGCAAAAGGATCACAAGTTCGAGGCTAGCCTGGGCAACTTAATGACTTAATGAGAACTTGTCTCTAATTTAAAAACCCAAGAAAGCCTTGGGTTCAATCCCCTGTACCTAAAAATACAGCAAGGCATGAAAACACCATGGTTTTAGCTCATGAAGATGGGTGGGGGGAGAACTAGTGTCTCCTTTATTTCAAGTGCTGGCACGAGATTTCCTGGTTTCTAGGGATGGCTAAGAGAAGCAGGGGAGCTTCTGGGCTCCACAAGAATTGTGAGCATAAGCAGCCACTGAGGTGTGCTTCCAGACCGTGAGTAGCATGGGAATCACTGCCTTGAAGTCAGAGAGATGTTCGGCACACAATCTGTGTCATGAAGAGCCATGGCCCTCACCATTTCAGGGACCTTCCAAGGAAGCAGGTGGGCAAATGCAGCTGCCAGACACCTGCATACACTCAAAACAATGGCCAGATGGCCACATGGGCCCCTGTCATCTCACCTGCCCACAATCGCTTCTGTGGCTCCTCCCCACACCCTCATAAAGTAGCAGGGGGGCAGTTCCAAGCGCTGAGGATGTGACAGGAAGTCCAGAAATCAGCTGAGTTCTTCCAGCACCAGGCATGTTTTTCTCTCCATCTCCCATCCCCCTAAAACAAACAAGCCACTCTACCTCAGGCCCCAGTCTCCTTACTTGTAATAGCAGATGCAAAACTCTCCGCATGCCTTGCCCCAGACCTAGGAGGCCACAGACTACGGGAGGCAGCAGATACTACTGGAAGGGCAATGAGGCCTTGGAGCCCAGAAACCAATTTGTTTGTCCATGGTCCCTAAGTATCCATCCAGGAATGTCTTCCAGGGCCCCACCTGGGCTTAGCACAAGCCCAGACACTGCATGAACTTAGGAGAAATGTAGAGGGCTAGGGTGCAGCTCTGTGGTAGAGCACTTGCCTAGCATGTGTGAGGCATCCCCAGCACACAAAGAAGAAAATGAAGAAACAAAGAAAGGGGGAGAGAGAGAAGGAAAGAAGAAGAGAAGAAAGAGAAATGTGTAGGGTACAACCTATGCCAAGGGAATCGATGCCCTCAGGAGCTCCTGGGCTGACACTTGTCCAAGGCAAGAAGCCTCCCTGCTCTCTTCCACATGGATCCAGCTTTGCAGCTGCAAGTTGTCACCAAGGACCTCAGCGCCTGGCCACACACGTGACCACTGTATCCATGAGAAAAAGGTCTCTGCCTTTGCCCTCCTGGAACCTTCCCAGAAAGCGGCCCCACCTCCTCTGAGCCTGCTAGTCCCTGGGCTAGACATTTGAACTCCCTAAACACCAACTGAGATACGCACGTGCATACTGAACCCTTTCCACAACACCCTTTTCCTATAACGTGACAACTGGGGGAAGTCACAAGACAGTGGTGACAAATTCGCTAAGCCTGTCCTTTGAGGCTTTTTGGGCAATAGTAGTTCAAGAAAAGTGTGCATCCACAAGGTTAAGTGTGGCTTCCAGACAGAGGAGATTCCATCGGCCTTTCCAGTGGAGGCAGTTCAGGAAGCCAAGCCACCAGGGGCCACTCCTGCAAGACCTAGTGAAGCCTCTGGGATCACCATGCGCACCATGCCTGTCCAAAGGTGAGACAGAGCCACACTCTCCAGCCTTTGCATCGTGGGACTCGACTCTGTGCAAGGGGCATTTCCACAGCCTGTATCACTCAGAGCATGCTTTAGACAACAAAGTATTAAAAAAAAAAAAACCTTAGGAGCTGAGCTATGAGCACAGAGGAGAGAAAGCCCATCCAGGATGGGTGGTTGACAGAAGCCACTGTGGCTGTTGGGTTCTCCTGAAATTTCCTTCCAAGTAAGCTTTGCTTTCAGTGAGCCCTTGGAATCAGAGAGATGTTCGGCACACAGCAAATGGCCCACAGAAGGGTCTCCAAGACGCACTGGGGCTTGACGAGAAAGGAGGAGGTAGTATCTGATGGGCCTGAGGAGCAGGAAGCAAGAGACAGACGCTGTAATAGTAACAGGCGGCTCTGCTTTCGCCTGCCGTCCTGCCTCCTCCTGTCACCCCTTGCGAGCTCACACACACCCCTCTATCTTTCCCCCCGTGTCCTGATATCTCATGACTCTTCTCCCTTTCTGTCCTCCATTTTACTCTCTCTCCTTTCTCCCCCTTCTTCCTTCTCCCTGTTGTTCTCTCCCCCTTCTTGTTTTCTTCTCTCTCTTTTTGTCTCTGTCTCTGATAGCTCTCCACACAGCCCCATTCCACCCCCAGCCCCATTCCCACCTCAGTTTGCCCACCGCTTGGGCCCAAAGTTCTCCCAGAGTAGGCCTCTGGACCAGGAGCCATGAGAAAGGAGACCAGGGACCTCCTGGGCATAAATCTCCAGGCAGCGGCGGAAGAGGGGCCTGCAGTTCCCAAGGCTAAAGGGTGATCCCCAGGCCTGAGGAGCAAGCCACTCGTCTGCACAGCCCTCTGTGCCGAGCCCTGGAGTTGCCTTTCTCCATGTTACAATGGATGTAACCTGGATCCCTCAGCAGAGCTGGTCTGAATAATTCGGTTCGGACAAGGAGGAGTCCCTGGGGAGGAAGAGCAGGCCTTAAAGGAGGAGCCAAGCACTGAGCGCCACTCACCCCTCCATTAGCAAAGCTTGGCCATCTCGGGCAGCTAAGAGGCATCGCTCTGTGCTCTCCACAGTGGGACCAGAGCTGCGGCAGCCACAAATCACTAAGAAAAGTGCTGAAGAATGTTCGCCATTTCTTGGAATGGAAATAATGATAAATAGTAATAATCTGTTCCACGTATTTAGCCAAGACATGTTCTCCGAGGAGCTCCGCACTCAAATTGATCTTAAGTCCCCAGGGTCTGGATATTTTTTTAATTAAAACTTTTATTGGGGGAAATGTGAATAAAAAGAATGACCCCCAGAAGTGTGTTCCACGAGGGTCACCACTCCTGCCTGGCACTGCCTCGGGGTCTGTCCTGTGAATTCTTGGTATCCCAGGAGGCAGCAGCCTGACGGACCTGTGCTGCCTGCGTGGCCCCTGCACTCTGCCCTGGAGGAGGGGCCCTTGGGGCAGCTCCTCAGGGGCCTGCCAGCCAGACACGCATCACACTCGTCACTCTCACCACAAGCTGAAGCCACCTTGGCAGAGATTACCATGGGCCCGCCGAGTGCTTTCCACCATCACTGTGTCCTCACCAAGCCTGTTTCTGTCCTCATGCTTCAGACCTGAGGCTTCCAGACCTGAACCCAGGGCTTCCTGGCTCCTGGATACTAGCTCCTCCTTCAGAGCAGGGTAGGGAGTTGGGGAGATGGGGGAGAGGAAAAGAGAGGTGGAGCCTGGGAAGGGAACTGAGGAGGGGAACAAGGAGGTGAGGAAGAGAGGGAAAGTGGGGTGAGGAGGAGAGGTGCTGCTGTGAGGGTGGGTGCACGTATGTAATTAAAGATGGGCTCCCAGGAGAAGCCAGCCAGGAACACGGGACCTGAACAGGACAGGTTATAGCTGGGCTATAAATCCAAAGTCCTGCTTTATCCTATGGTGGGGGTGGGGAGGGTCAGGAGGATATATTACACCCAGAATTTCATCCTCTCCAGACAGTGGAGCTCAGATGCTGTGGGGTGGGGCAATGGCGGGAAGAGGCAGAGAAAACTCCTAGGTGCTTCCAGTTTTCCAGACCTTTGGAGAGGTGCCAACTTCCAGAGGGCACCCCGTGAAGGTTACAGTGGATGGCAGCATGGACACCTAAGGCAGGAGGAGTCAGGTGTGGTAAAAGGTACCCAGAAACATGTGTCACACATGGCCACCACATGAAGAAAGCCACCCCCAAGACCCTCGATGTATATGAGATTTGCTCACAGTCCTGGGCATGTGCCACACACATACACACACACACACACACACACACACACACACCTGCTGCGCCATATTCGCAGCTGACTGAAACCCCCAGGACTGGGCCATTCTGTTCTGAACACAGTTGTCAACAGCATGCTTCTATCCACCAGACCCCTGGCACAGGCCACCCAGCCAAAGCCGAGTGAACAGGCCGAGTCAGCCAAGCCACAGGTCAAAGAACAACCACACAGATGCTCTCAAGAACTGGACCTCGGAAGTGGCGGGTCCTGCCAGGTCCTTCGGCTGCTGGCCACTGCTGAACAGAGAGCGTGTGTGAGCAGAACGGCCAGGAGCCAGGAGGCAGAGCCCCAGAGAAGCCAGCAGCCGTGTGCCTCCCAGCCCTGGCTCCAGGAGCCCAGCTGTTCTGCGGGCACTGTGCCTCGAGACTGCCAGAGGAGGCCTGGCAAAAGCCTGCTTTGCCTGTAGCCACTACAGGCAAAGCCTGAGGCAGACAGCCAAGGGCCTGAGTCACCGGCATCTGCCCAGGAAGAAGCACAGATGTGGGGGCTGCTGACACCATCAGCGTCAGCGTCAGCGTCAGCGTCAGCGTCAGCAATAGCAGAGCAGAGAACAGGAGCCCAGAAGTCCCTGCAGTGAAGACTCAGGCCTGGGGCTGCCCTGTGCCCCCCCCCCTCAAGGCTTAGAAAGCCCTTCTGAGTCCTGATGACAAATGTCCTTTTCAGTTAAAACTTGGTCACGTGGCCGTAAAATAGTCTCTACAATGCACAGCATTTCAGGCCCAACAGGGCAGCCTGAAACACACACACACACACATACACGCATGCACACACACACGCACGCAGTTTTCCCACCCCAAATACAGAAAAAAAATCCATATCACTGCACATTGAGTTTTCATATTGATACATTTTGATGGGTGTCAATTACTGCAGTCGATGGAATAAACTGTCCGTGGTGGGACATTTAGGGGATTGACATGGCTCTACTATTGCAAACAAATAATATTAAGCTGAAAAAAAAAAAAACGCAAGCTGCAAAGGGATATGAGGGTATATGCAGGATGCTACAGCCCTCATAAAATTGGAAAGTACTCAAAGCAACGGGTCCTGTTTATGGCTAGAAGCACACATGACACAAGTGCAGATCGTGCTTGGGATGACACTGGCCCCTAGACTAAGGGACCCTGGGAAAGGAAAGGAAAAGACAGAGAAGGGGTTGGTAATACATTTGGGAATCTGTGTTTTATAAAGACATGAAGGAAAGAAATGAAAGCAATATGCCAAAATGTTATTTGTCTACCCTCTACTGTAGGTTGACAGGTCTTTCATACAATTTCCAGTAATGTTCTGTGTTTATTATTTAATCCTAAATTGGGATTTAGTAATTTTTTTTTATAAGTGCAGCTAATCCCCAACCTCAGCACACTGACCTGGCCACCCTGCTACTAGGTGTTTACTCAGTAGAACCCCCAGAACTCTCACCTCACTGCTCCTCACAGTTACCCCAATGGCAGCCAGTCCTGATGCCCATGAATGGGTAAATAAACCACAGGACACCGGACACAAGGGTGATGTAGCTTACCATGCTCAGCCCACAGAAACTGATCACTCACATTGTGCTGAGCAAGAGAGCCAGATAAAATTTGCCTTCTTTTATAGAATGTTCCAGACCAGGGAAAACTTGTACTACTCTGGGTTTCAAAGTCAGGATGATCCTTGCCCATGACCAGTAAGGACTAGAAGGGAGCCAAGGGGTCACTGCGATGCCAGCCCTAATCTGTTTCTCGACTCAGGGGAGGGCCTGTGGATAGGTATGTTCTGTTGGTGTCCAGTAGGCATTTAGGAAATGTGCACATTTGATCAGGATGTTATATTTGAAGAAAATCTGCATTAACTCCCCCCGCCCCGCAAAGTAAAAGTTGAGTCACCATTCAGCATGATGCTCTTAGATGGGACTATTACATGGAGGCCTCTGTTTGACATTAATATCTCAGCTCAAATTAATATATTGGCCACCAGCACTGTGGCATACTCCAGATGGAACATAAAATTATTGACCTGGAATAACCTCTAAGTTACTGCAGTCATGAGGGTACAGAGGCTCTATTCATGGTATTCCACAGGAAGCAGCAGTGAGTCTTGACATCTCTCCAGTGGAATGCCCAGTTTTAGCCCAGACCCCCTTAGAAAGAGACACATCATACCACAAAGGAAGTTAAACTCCCGCTCCCCACTCTTGCACAATCGAACAACCACAGTCAGGAACTAAGTGCCCAGGTCAGCAGCTTAAGAGAAAGGCCCACTTGCCCAGACACCCTGCCTGCAAAGGTCTGGCTCCAGCTAGGCCTCTAAGCAGGGATCTAAGCGGGGGGGCAGCTGCAGCCTGTCACACAAGATGGGAGCGGCACATACTTAGCTCATGGGATCCCTATCTCCCTATCAAGCCCCTTGGAGACATCACTAACAAGGCCTTTGAACCTCACAGTCCTCCTCAGTGACCCTTTGGGAAACCTAGAAAAGTCTGGCAGAGCCTCTTCCCTTTCCATGGGGAAACAGTGGGGCAGAAGGCCGGGGTTAATGGTAAGGGGAAGAACAGTTGAGAACAGATCCCCAGTACACTATAGATCACTCTGGGTTTGATGTGTACGTTTATCTTTGTGTTAGTTGAATGGTAAATATATGTGCTTTTTATATCAGAAGGTAGACTGTCACTTTTTTGTGGTCCTAACGTAAGGTACTTCTTTGAACTGCTGTGGCACTTACCTATGAGGCAGCAAGACCTACAGCAACAACCAGATGCGGTCTTCCCCTACAGGGGTGACAAGCCGGAGGAGAAGCTAGAAACTTCTGTTTTGTAACTATGCCCAGACTAGACCAGGGCAAGAGCCCTTGGCCACCGATTCCCTGAAGGTAAACAGAATGCCTTTTCTGTGAGGAGGACAGTCTTGAAGGAGCGGTTCCTGAGGGACAGGGTTGTTGAGCCTCACCCTGGGATACCATTCGCGCTGGAGACTTTGAGAGGGCTTTCTCTGCGGTTGGGACGAGGCAGCCTTGCCGCAGGGCAGCTGCTCACAACCGGAAGGGCACCTTCGGTGAAAGCCCCGGCAAGAGCCATCAGCTCCCAGCCTGGTTCCACCTGCCTGCAGAGCCATGCCTCCTGCTGAGCTACTGTTCTGCATGGCCTGCTCCCAGGCCAGGAGAGGAGTCAGGACCCCAAGCCCTCTGCAACCCCTCTTGAGAGGAACCTGCGGATGTCCACCCTTACCACACCACTGCCCCAGGAGGACTAGCAGCCCGTTCCGATGCAACCATCAAAATGCTTTTTCCGTGTGGCGGAGGCGGCCTGGCAGAGCCCTCCTCACCTAGGGGAGGGGGAAATGGTGACTCAGTCGCTGTTAACCTCACATTTAACCGGACTGCGCTCCTGATGTGTTAAGCTCCTCTCTGTTCAGGGTAGTGCTGCTGCTCTGAAGTGACCACTGGGTGCCAACTGCCTGCCTTTGCTCCGCCCTCTGTCCTTCCCTGGCTCCCCAGACACCCCTTCCTGACCCCTCCCCCATCTCCTGCCCTATTCCAGAACAAAAAGCCCCCAAGGACTTTGCAAGTTTCCATTCCATTCTGTTGACCCATTTGAGATCCATCTCCTTCGGACGTTTGGCCTGGGACTATGAAATGAATCCCAAGCCTGAGACACTCACTCTGGGCTGAGCATCCCCAAAGCGAGAAGGTCAGAGGGGTACTTTGTCCCCAGAAGCCAGGCAGGGCAGGATCAAAAGCGATCTGAAGGTCCTGTTTGGCCACTCACCGGGAAGGGCTAGGTGAGGTCAGGCCACACCTGGAGCTGGCTCAAAGGTGGAAGGCCCTTCTCATCCCAGCACAATATTCAGGCTTTGATTTGTACCTAATTGGTAGCTACCCAAAGTTCTTGAAGAAGGAGTACAGTTTGTAACAGAAGAGTGGGAGGCAGTGTGCCAGAGAAAAGCCTGGGGGTAGGGGACTGCCTGGGAATTCTGCAGTGCCCAAGAGAGAAGAGTGGAGGGCCTGACCCCAAGTAAAAATCCAGAAATTTTCAAGAGGTGGGGACAAGCTGCAAGGTTTGAACAAGCAAAGAAGCCAAAGCAACCATTTCCTTGTGACCCCCCCACACACACACCCAGAGCTGATCCCCCACTGTGTAGAAGGGGACACAGGCTTAGGGGACATCAACTCAGGCCGCCTCCTGTCAAAGGTGAGGAAGGTGAGACCAGAGGCTCAGAGGAAGTGACTGTAGCGAGTGCCAGGTTGGACTCAGTCTCTGCCCAGTACTTTCCTACTTCTCCCCACCCCCACTCTGTTCTGTTACCCTGAGCCATTTTCTGCAGTCACCAAATTTGGCCAAGAGGGATTCAGGGGTGGGCCCCAGGTCAGGGCTAGAAGCCCGAGCTAACAATTCGTGCCTTCCACTGCACCACCTCTCCAAGAGAGAAGGGACAGAGCCTCTGGAAACAGGCAGCTGAAGGAGATAAGCCATCCACGCATCACCAAGGGTGGGGAACTGGACCCTGAGTCTGAGTGCTGGGATGTCAGGCACCACTCAACGTCCCTGATCAGGCCGCTGCCTGACGCTCCAGCCACGCTGGATGCACAGGAAGTGAGTCTGGACATAGTTCCGAGGGAGCTCCTGGCCCATAGCCAAGCACCCTGTGAGAACAGGATGACACTCAGTGGGGAGGAGACCAGAAGGGGCTCTCCCAGAGGCCCCGACCAGCTGATACTGATGTGCTGTGCTATGGCAATGTCCCCAAGGCTCATGTGTTGAAGGCTTGGTCTCTAGTTGAGGCTGCTGGAGCCTTTGGGAGGCAAGGCCTCATGGGAGAGAGTTGAGTCACCACAAAGGCTTACCAGGGACCAGCTGCTTCTCTCTTATTGCTTCCCAGAGGCCCTGAAGTAAGCTGTTTCAGTCTATCACACTCTCCCACCATGACTTCTGCCTCACTGCAGGCCCAAAAGCAACGGAGCCAGACATAAACTGAAGCCTTTGAAGCCATAAGCCAGAATAACCCTCTCCTTTGAGGTGATTTTTGTCAGGCCTGAGCCACAATAACAGAAAACTGCCTAACACAAGGCAGGAGAGGCAGGAAGGGCAAGGTGTCAGGAAAGACCTGTAAGGGATGTGAGAGCAGAGGACAGATGTCCTAATAAGTTCAGGGCCACCAACCCATAGATGTCCCACTTTGCCCAAAACCATGTTTCCTTAAAATCCACACTCCCAAGAAAACTGGGACTAGTTGGTCATCCTACCTCAGTCTGATCCCACAGGAAGCTCTGATGCATGGACATCATCAGAGAGTTGTTTCCTGCCATATAAAGGCAAGGTGTCTGAGCTTTTGTCCCTCTGGCAGAGATCATTGGCTATGTACCCACCAGCTCCCCAGGCGGCACATGTAACTCCCCAAAATCTCCCAGGAAAGTGAGTCCCACCCACCATAGACAACCTCCTAAGGAGCAGGTAGCTGTGGGTGGATAGGAGCCAGGACTGACCTTCGGGGAGACAGGTGCACCACCAAAGGAGCCTGGAGCCAGGACCTGCTTCTTGAGGGGTCAAACTCCATTAGGGCCTTGGGGATGTGGGTAGAGGACTGACACATCAGATCAGCAAACTGCCCCAGAGGAATCCAGCCACCTGTCAGCGAGGGATGAGCTCTTCATGGAAAAGAAGAGGTGGACAGAGAGCTGTGGAGGGCACAGCCTGCAGGAGGAAGCAGAAGGCCTCTCTAGGTGCTGTGGGCAGATCAAAGGGCTCATTCCTGGGCTAAGGACATCATTCTAGGGTTTCTCTGATGCTTCTTGCTGCAAGTGAGTGAAAGGCTCCAGGTTCGACTTATGGTTCTATCAACCATCAACACACAGCACAGTAAGTCATATTTATATTCTCCAACCACATTGTGCACTTAACTGAGTTCCAGTAAAAATGAGAACACGTTCACCCAGCTGTAACTGCCGATCACTTGTCATTTCTTTGAAAACACAAGAGTTCCTTAGGACTCCTTAGTGGGATGCTGAGTTTGATGAAAGGTAATTGCTAACACCTTCTAAAGGAAAGGTACTATGGAATAAATAGAGGTGTGAAATGCGACACATTCCTAATGTCTATACTGGATCTCACCAGAAGTTGTTCTGGAATCATTTATTGAGATCTACTGTGTGCCACCAGCTGGTGGAATGCTGGGTGCTGAGTATAGAAGAGGAGTGGCACAAGTTCCTTCCCCTCAGGGAGCTTCCATTCCAGTGGGTAAGCTGGGTAAGGAACAAATTTTAATGAAAGTGCTTCTGGATAATTACCGAGTAAAGGACATGAGGCAGGGCTGTTGAGAAGAGGGGACCTGAGGTTTGATCTGAAAGTCTGATCTTTGAAAGTAAAGGGATTGTCAGGTTGAAGAAAACATTGCTACTTGTACCATGATCTCCGTTCTGCCCTGATTTGTGGTCAAACAAAAAGACATTCAAAATATAGCTATGTTTCCCATACTCTTTTGCTCTCATATGACTATATAATTAAATTTGCTGGGCAATAGGATTAAGATGTTCTGCATGACTCTTGGGGAATGTCCTTATGTGGAAAGTCTGACCCCTTTTTCATTTTTGTCTCTTTCTTGCTAGTTGCTGGACTGTACAGGTAATGGCTGGAGCCTGAGAAGCCATCTCAGACTATGAGACGGTAGAGCAATAAGACAGAAGAAGCACAGATCACTGACAGTGTTGTGAAAATGCTTGAACAGTACTGGGCCGTGTTACACTAACTTAATTTACTTCTATTGCATTTAAAGCATTGTTATTTTGCATTTCCTGTCACCAATCCTAGTAAGCAAAGAAGTTACGACGGAGTGATTCCATCTCAAGTCCTTGGGCCATGGATCACCTGGTTCAGGGGGCTTATGCGGAGAAGACAGGGATATATTACCTAGAGGCTTTTGCAAGAATAAAGGACTTACTGTCCCAGCTGCAAGTGGTACCAACAATAGCTTTTGGGTGTCTTGGGGTGTCTCTGTCATACTCCTCTCCCAGTGTATCCACCAGCAGGGACAACTGAGCAGATGACCGGAGAGGAGGCCACCCATGGGCCATTCCCTGGTCCCAAGCTCCCCATGGGGTGGGTCTGCCTTGTGGGACCCATTTCTCCTTTCTCTGGCTCTGCTTCTTTCCACACCCCACCCCCAGGTCTCACCCCCAGGAACACACCTTCATTTTGTCCTCCTGTATCTTCAACACCAGTCTGGACCTTCTTCCTACACTTCCTCCTCCTAGCCCGCAGCCAGCCCTATTCCTGGCCCTCAGGTCCTGTCCCAGTCCTTCACCATCTCCCTTCCCTCCATCTCTCAGTAATAATTTGGAGCCCGCCACACCAACACCCAACACCACGGGCAATTAGCACCTCAGGCAATTAGCACAACGTGAGCTTTCTGTGAAGCCAACAGAAGTCTCTGCCAGGCCCTGAGCTAGGGTTCCCTCTGCCCTCCTCCAAATGGCCTACAGCAAGGCAGCCTGGGTAAACTGAGCCCTGAGAGGAAACTGGGATTCCCTACCCACATTTCCTTCCAGTGTGCTGTGTGACCTCAAGTCAGCCACTCAGATGCTTCAAATGCTTGATCTGCAGAGCATGTTACAGTTTTGACTTCAGAGGACTTTTTTGTGGGTAAAGCAGGAGCTGGTAAAACCTGTGCTCTTGGGTCAAATGTGGTCTGTTTTCAAATGAAGTTTGATTGTGGTACAAACACACCCATTTGCTGACATACCACCCCCAGTTGCATGTCTGCTACAAAGGCAACGTTTTGTCATTGTGACAGAGACCTACAGCCTCCAAAGCCTAAACCAGGCACTGTATTGCCCCACCTTCTACAGAAAGTTTGCTGACCCTGGTCTTGACAAATTAAGAGGTTATTACACCTTGTGCCTCAAAAGCAAGGACTTCAGTCTGTCCTTCATTCAGGATTTACTCTGAAACTATTAGGTACAAAGCCTAATTGTAGATCCTGGAGCTGCAGTAAGTAACCAAAGTGGATCAGCCCCTGTTCTCCCGGAGTGAAAGAGACAGATAGGAAACAAACTCCTGGCAAAATGATGCCAGAAGGCAATAAGCACTGTGCTGAAAATTCAAGCTGGCAAGGAGATGGACAGAGAAAGGTGGATGGAACTTTGATTTTAAGTCAGGTGACAGCAAAAAGGTCTTATGATGTTCTGTGGCAGCAAAGACCAGAAGGAGGTGAGAGAGTAGGCCTCATCTATCTATCTATCTATCTATCTATCTATCTATCTATCTATCTATCTATATATATATATATATATATATATATATATATATATGAGGTAAAAGCATCCCAGGCAGAGGGAACAGCAAGTGGAAAGGTCCTGTGGTAGGAACCCAGCTGGTATGTCAGAGGCACATCAGAAAGCCAGTGTGGCAGGGAGTGAGAGGCAGAGAAGTAGGAGGTAAAGCCAGGGAAGTCATGGGGGCTAAACCCAGAGGGCACTATAAAGGTTCTGGTTTTTGCTCTGAAATCCTAACTTGGCTCTAAGGAACACAGACTGCAGAGGTCAGGGTGGCTGCTGACAGTCCAGTTGAAAGACAAGGGTGACCCAGGCCACACAAGACAAGAAGGTAAAGAGAAGCAGACAGATTATAGATCTGTCACAAGATGAAGCCAACAGGCAAGGCCCCTTGTTCCAGGAATGAGAAAGAGGGTAGGTCTGACACAGCCTTGCCCCTTCCCCTGCAAATGGGGATGATGTACAGGGCATGACATGCTGGAAACTCTCTCTGTGCACATCATGGGCATGCGCAAAACTGGCAGGGCGAAGGGCAGTTCCCCCAGAGGGGCATTAGGAGCTGAGGGGACAGAGGTCCCCACCCACCCCTATTTACATGCCAGGAACTCCAGAGCCAGTTCCCCACAAATAACAGACAGAGAACCCTTATCCTACAGCCCAAAGCTTCCTCCTTACTTCCCAGGGAGCCCCCCTGCACACGCAGGTGGAGCCGGGCTCTGTAGTCCCTCTTGTTGCCCCTGTCTGACCTAACAGAAGAGACACCACGGGACATTTGACAATGGGGCATGTAGCTTCCACCTGACTCTCAGAATGATCCCCTGAGAGAATGCCAGGACTATGCCAGAAGCCAGCCACCCTGAGACACCACAGTGGAGGGCCACAGCGTGTAGGTGAGTGGATCACCAGCGTCCACTAGACTCTAGCAGCCTCACGCATGTGCCCTCAGGACACTCAGCCCAGTTGCACACTCAGATGACTCCAGCCACAGCTGGCATCCTGGTAGCCCCAGTAGGAAGTGCCCAGCTGAGCCCACAGGACTGCCAGGAAAAGAAAGCCTGCAAGACCGAAGACAGCCTGTCACCCAGAAATAATATGAGGACACATTGATTTTGGAGCCCTGGTGCCGATGATCTGTAAGTAGGTCAGAACCAGGGACCCTCTGTCCTCCTCTCACCTGCAGAGGCAATTGTCCCAGAGCAGCCTGTGCCCCTCCAGGACACCCTCCCACCAGGAGCCAGCTGGAGAGACGGGTCCCTTGGCATCCTGAGCCCGAAGAGCAGCAGACACGGCTGGATCTCTGCTCCTCTGGAATCTGCTGCTCGACGTGGGTGGTGGCACAGGAGAGGTGGATCCCACAGCCCAGAGTGTCGCCCCCAAGGGTTGGACGGTGTGTGATGTGAACCAGAGCAGGGGGCCACAGAGCCCAATGAGGGAGAGATTTATGCTCCTTACTCTCCATCTGCAAAGCAAAACAAAAATAGCTGAAACGCCAGTTTTCTGCTTTATCGGCTCTGTGAATAAGCATATAAATTTCGATGACATTTCTGGAGGCTTGCTGAAGGGGAAAAAGCCATCCCCCAGGACGCGGCCAGCAGCGGTGGCAGCATATGGTTAGCCAAGAGCAGAGGCAGAGTGTCTGCGAGCCCTGGAAAAGGTGACTTTGCGGGTAATTTCAGACTCAAGGCAGACTTGTCACCTTTTTTTTTTTTTAATTTTTCCCTTTTCATTAAAAAGAAAGTCTTGCCCAAGCTGAGGCAGCCACCAGAGTCAGCCAGTGCTCAGCAAGGAGCTGGGGCTGCCCTGTGCCACAGGGAAGCCAGCGGGGGCATGTGGGGTGTCACCGGGACCCGGCTGCCTGTGGACCCTCTGCTCTGGGCCTCTGCCACGGGACAGGGCCACGACACCATGGTCACAAGCCCTCGTGGCAGGAGGGGAAAGTGGACCTCAGGCCTTGTGCAAACACCGAGGGGACACGAGGCAGGCGGAACAAAAGACTCCTGCCTCCAGTGAGCACGCAGGCAGATGTTGGGAGAAGACATCTCCACCCTGCAGCCTGAAGAAGCACTGGCATCATATCCGAAGCAGCCTGGCAGGGAGACAACCCCACGCCCATGCCAGGAGAACAGGTCCAACCTGTTTTCAGTTCTGTGGAAGTAGGGAAGAACCACAAACTATTCAGCTTACTCCATACTTTTTAA